>JAOYRS010000074.1:600000-807773 GCA_032432895.1 Dryadula phaetusa
AAATGATATCAAATTATATTTCTTTAGCTTCACGCTTTTATCCCACAAAGTAGGGTAGACAGAAAGTACCTAGTGCTAAGACACTCCGTACTTCGCTTTCCACCCAATTCGAGACATTGCGTGTTGAGAGTATGGAACTCAATGCCGCACTTTGTCTTCCGATCAGAGCGAGGTAGTGAAAATAATTTAAATACTAACTTAATCACTTCTCCGTATGGGGATCGAACCCACAACCGATCGCGTTTACGGTCAGACGCTGTTCCACTGCGCCAAGACAGGCGCATTTTAATGAAAGATTTATAATTTTAAAGTATAACTTTATTGTTATCTTGGATTATCTTGAACTATGTTTTAAAATATTTTAACCTTTTAGTTTTGATTTTGAATTTAGTTTTGAGCCAAATGGAAAAAAGAAATTGCAAATTAATTAATTAATTATAAATATAACAACGAAGGATCAAAGAACTTTTGGACTATTTTTATTGTGTCTCACTTTAATTCGTTACAGATAAACTCACAGACATGGCAAATTTATTGATATTCGATTTACAAATAACTTTACCCAGCCAGTCTCGATAGAAAAAACCGTTCTGCTTCTAATGTATGCTAAATTGGACTAGACGCTGACACAATAACCCGTCTCGTCTTCAAACCATCATAATTTCCATCAAAATGAAACATATATATTCATAGTCATCCTCTAAAATATGATACGGTCACGCCTAAAAATTCTGGTAAAAAGGAACCCTTGCATTCAGTTCAAGGAACCGTCGAATGAAGGCACGCAATTACCGACTGACTCATGGCCAAAAACGAGCAGTATGCGGCGTTCCAATTGCAACTCTGTTGTATTTTCTCCCGATTATCAGCCTGCCTTTAAGATGCAGCCGAGGGGTGCGAAAGGGGGTGAAGCAACGCGGCGCCTCAGTCTACCCGTGGCAGCCGCGCCGGACGCACGACTCATGCCATAGCGTACAAATGAAGACTCCGCGGTTTTACAATTCGCGAACAACGTATACTTGTTACGAAATACCAGCTAGTTTCTGTTGATTGTGATACTCTACCACCTGGTAGAGGACTCTTTAGGACTGTTCCCGTTTGTGGCTAATGTGAGTTGATATTTTGCAGTCTGCGTCTGCAAATCACGTGCCCTAGATTTGGGGTGTCGTCGTTGGACTGCACGAATGCTACTTTTACATTTATTTACCAGGCAATGCTTTTTGTAGAATAAGTAGATATTTACACAATCTAAGTAGTGTGTAGTTTACATTTGTTTTAGTATATATATTATTTTTTATTTAATTTATGGCTACTTTTTAAAAATAATTTATATACTTTTACTAAGGACACTATTACTATAATAGAACTTTGAGTGTAGCATGCGATTGGCAACGCAAATTTTCATATATACTCTATACGATTTGCAATTTCTGTAATCTATAACAATATCAATTGCCAAGTGATTTATCATCATCATGTCTATGATCTATTAATCATTCCAATGTAAGTGGTAATCTTAAAACATATAACCATTTAACAGAATCACATAGAGTCTACTGTCGCGCCTGTCGAGCTTATATCGTTTTGTGCAGCGTAATGCACTTTGGCACGTGTGTATGTTGTAATAGAGTTCGTTTTCAGATGTAGAGACGCAAGTAGAAACATTAAACCCGACTGTAAATTTACTATCTTATTTCTTCATTTTTAGTTAGCTCTTCTGCAATGCTCCGCCACTCGCTATACTTTTCCGCAGACAGATGGATAAGCTTACTGTAGGTCTAGACATACGTGTAACGTAGTATTGTGTTACTTGACATATTGCTCTATCACAAATGTATATGTAGGGTTTGAAGGGCGCGTTGCACACGTGTATGAGTTAAGGTAAATAATTGCTACCACGTGGTCCAATTAGCCTCCCCCAGTGGGGTGGAGCGCCTTCTCCGGTTATTTTCTGTACAGCTGTTATAAATATTAAGTTATCGTCACATTATGTTAGACTCTAACGTTTGAGATAAAAATTGACTACTTTCCGGAAACGAGAATGGAAAAAAAATTAGAGATTTATCATTTAATTTGGATTGCAATTAGCTTTTTAGTCTTTATCAGAGATGACTATCAATTTTGAACTACACAGACGACTTAATATTCCAAACGGATCATTTGGCAGAACACATTAGATGAGGCTGTGTGCGTGTAAGGCGGTGGTGTGGGGAGCTGCGGGTGGAGGGCACATGACGATCGATGCGGCGTCGTCGTATCATTTGCGTTCCTCCCCCCGCCGCCCGCGGCCCGGCGAGCCACTGACACCTTGTTTTTGAAGGCATGAAAGTCACATGGTCTAATTATAACGTCATTTGTTCTGTTAATTTGTTGGATAAAGTTTGATTTTGTGTTACAATAGAGTTAATTAAGTACTTTAAAGTAAGAATTCAATAATAATTTGTATTATAGGAATTAAATCTATATTTTTATATTATGGAGATACAAATTGACTAATTAAAACAATAACAAACGATGAAATTATCGTCTATGAGGTATAATTACAAATCTTATTACTATAATACTTGATGATTTTTTACTTTATTTTGTAGACATCGAAGCGAAAATAGAGACGAATCGATCAATTTGATTTGACATGTGTCTGGCGTGGTTAGTGTTGATAGAGTCCACCCTCGGGTTAAGAAGTAACAACTGAGTCGATATATATATTATAGATCGTAAAAGAGACCGTGCGTCAGTTTAATAAGTTTTATATATTTATTTCAGCCATGTTTAATATAAAAAAAAATAGTTGCACATAAACATAGAGTCTGACAATAAACACTAAGGCTGTGGGTACGAATAGGTATCTATCGAATAGGTATCTATTCGAAGTATATTGATATTTTTTTCATTTCTGTATTAGTCTAGTTATTTAATATGATGAATTTTTTTTGACATTTACTAGAGTGTAGTAGCGCAGCGAAATTAATTATAATTCTTTACAGAACATGAATGTTCAATTTAAAAAAAACTTCATTATCAGATTTTCCTAATAACTGAATTTTTGTATTCTAATCTCAGAAATTTACTTCTTTCTTTCTTACAATTATGTAGCTCTCTTTTATTAAAGATTAACATCAAACTACAGATAGAGCCACAATATTATATATATTTAACTTTTCATATTTTAAAGCAGACGTCGCGTCGAAATCGAAACACTCAAATTTTTGTAGAAATAAAATCTTCAATTTATGGTTATGACGTCTACGTTTATTGAGACTTAAATAGCTTTGTATATATGATAATAGAGAGTTATCTAAAATATATTATATTTCATTTAGAAAAATTACGTATAATGTTTGCAGTTTAAAATAATATAAAATAACTGTTCGTTATTTTATATTTGTAACATTCGTAATTTTTTTATTTCAATTTAAAGCAGACCATTTCTATACCTTCTTAGATATTATTGTTCATAAAGTAGACTGAAAAAAATTTGTAAAAACTTTGCCTAACAAGTTAAACCATTAAAAAAAACATACCAGCATATGTAATATGCAATATCTGACTATTAAAATATTCTTTGATGGTTTCAACTTTGATTTTTTTAGGTTCACGCTTATCATCCCGCATAGCAGGGTAGATAGAGAGTACCTAGTGTTAGGACACTCCGTACTTCGTTTTCCACTGAATTCGAGATTATTATTCAATTATTTTTTCGATTCCTAAAAGATAAAGTCTGTATGTTCCCAATTTCGTCACCGCAGACCAATTTGCTTAGGAAATAAGAAAACATATATCTTAAAATAAGTTTAAAGTAGAAAAAATAGTAAAAAATAAAGTGTAGCTTAAATTTTCTCTCTTCATGTGTTAATCAATCATTGTTAGATGTGAACAGTGCTTTTTATTAACGTGATGAGCTTGAAGACAAACTTTATCTAATGAACCTCATTTTTAGAGAGGCATGAAATTTATGAAATTTTATCCAAATTATTTAATTTTAACTCTTAGATGATTTTATGTCAGGAACAAATATTTCACTCTAGTCTCCACTTAATGAGTACATTAAAGGTGCACATGAGCTTATAAAATCTGCTACCACCATTAAGTCGGACCAAATCAAAGAAATGAAATATATTATCAATTCTGCCATTTGCATTCTAAATAATCACAATAAAGTAGAGCCATCCTAATTTTTGACTTCCAATAAGTGAATAGAACCAAATTCACCATGTACATATATTTGACTCAATTTAAAGTCGTTTAAAAGCATTTTACAAGTATAAATATATACATATATATTAACAAGAGCTGTAAAGGGCGTGTCCAAATGCCATAGAGTAATAGTTCTCGCATTAACAACCACCCCTCAATTCACTCTGTCGAGAATCTTTTCTTTTAACGCCAATTGTCATCCTTCCGCAACGAACCCTTAATTTGTGGATGGGAAACTATTACAATTTCCACCCCTTTTCTTAACTTGCTAATGTCGATGGTGCCGCGATGATTTGATACGCTCTCATGTAGAGCGCGCTTTGTTTGACCATTTATATTCGGGAGATTTTAAATGAAATTTTATATTTATGAATAAAACTAAACTGAAAGACCTGAGTTGTTTTACAATAGTTAGGCTGATATATACGTAAGATATTTTTTTAAGAGGTCAAGATACTCCGTACTTCGCGTTCCGCCGAATTCGAGGCATTGCGTATTGAGTAGTTAAGAGTGAAGAAGTGAAAATAGTTTAAATATTTAAATATATTCCTCGGAGTGGCAAACGAACCCACAACCGATCACGTTTACAGTCAGACACTGTCATACTGCGCCATGACCGGCCTTAAGATATGTACGGGTATATGTAAAGGTATGTATAAAATATAGAATTTTCATTTGAACTAGATAAATCACTCTACTCTATTTATTATACAAGACTGTCCGAGAATAGAAATATATCACAAAATTCTCCGCTCTTATTTTACACTATTCCTCCAAACATGGGCATACAAAATAAAAAAAAAACAAAGTTAACATAAAAAAAATCATAGAATATCTGAATATGTAAGTAAGTATTGGGTACATGCGTGAACTTAACGAGTGGAAATTACGATTGTTTTCATCGGCCCCAACTCACTTAACTATGTTACGAGTTTTGATTACTTTTTGAATTGTAATATTTACTTAATGTAGTCAGATTGTAGAGAGAGTTTATAGAGCCCCAGTGAACGATCACTTTACTTTCTTTGCAAGTTTCTTAATAAAATGACATATATGTACATACATATATCTCTCATTGTGGCACATTTGACTTGTTACTAAGTTAAAACATGATTTGTTAGGATTTCGTTTTCCTTAAACGTAAATGGAAATATTTGTCTTTAAAATATTTTTTGATTTGAGTATTTTGTGTGTTAAAATTATATAAAGCGTACAAGCAAAGTTTTAGTTGCAAGCAAACTTCATATCACAGTCAAAGACTCTAAAATAAAAATAAATATAACATACATATACAAGGATATGTAATGCATAAATAAACATTGAAGAAATACTTATGGTTCACATAAATATTTATCCTGAATAGAGAAACCGAGAATTATGTATGTCTTTATAGTCTATAGTATAGTCTATACTTTACTATCAAAGATTTTTTTTAGAAACCAGTTATCGGAATAATCTAAGAGGTGTAACGAAAAGTCACTCAATTTTTTCACGTCGTATACGAAAACACCTTCCTACTATATGATCCAGAGCGAAAAAACTTATACAAACATATTCTAAAAATTTGTTAAATGAATACAAAAAAGAAATAAAAAAATTATATACCACGTAACCTAAATACTATTTCATCTCAATAAAACTTGTGGTAAACGTGATGGGTAAGAATTCAAACAACTTACAAATATTCTTTAGCTCTATTAGACTCTATATTCCGAAGTTAAAAGTTGGCTCCAAGAACTATTAAGTCATGTTATAAAAGTAGAAATGTAAAATTAGTTATTATTTCATAATTATTTTACGGTCATTACATTGGCTGAGTTTTTTGGCACCAGCACTCTATCTTGGACTCTACTTGTCTACATTTTAGTTTCTTTTGTTGCGTATCTTATAATCTCTATATTTATATTTAAAATAGTCTGCCAGATATATTTCAGCTGAAATTTTAGGTTTCGCTTCATTTGCATTTAGTTCGTTAGTGCTCTATTTCTTGAGATTTGTTAAGTTGAGGCCGATCGTGGCGCAGTGTGACAGCTTCTGATTGTAAACGCGATCAGGTGTAGGTTCGATCCCCACTCGGAGGAGTGATTATATTAAAATTATTTTCACTTCCTCGCTCTGGTAAAGACAAAAAGCGGCGTTGAGTTCCACCACTCAACACGTAATGTCTCGAATTCGGTTGGAATCGAAGTATGAAGTGTCCTAACACCCGGTACTTTCTGTCCACCCTGCAGTGCGGGATAAAAACCGTGAAACTAAAAAAAATCAGCCTTACTGGTATATTTAATTTCAGATGGTTTCTAATCGTTTTAAATTTTCGATACTTATTATGTTCCTGTATTTTTACTGTATAACAGCGATTAATAATGGTTACAATAGTTGCAATATTTCTATTTCTCTCTTTGAATAAGGCGAATATTTGGATTATTTTACTATGGTTTTAGATATACGCCGTTTTCGCGTAGTGAACTACTCATAATAGTTTCTAAAAATACAGAGAAATGAAAAATAGGCAAATATTTATCTGACTGGGATTTGAACCAACATCTATACCGACAGACAATTAAGTTCCAATTACGCTAAATGCCCCACCATAAATTAAAACTAATAAGCGATAATAAAAGAATCCCCCTATACGATACAATTCAAAATGTGAAGTTATATAAAATATTTACGTTTAACCTTTGAGGGTTACAATTTATCAACCTACCCTCAACTTACCCTCAGGGGTTGTTTTATTTGTATTGCACGCTATTTTATATCTTATCTGGAAAATATTTGGACTATAACGATTTACTAGGAAAAAGCGTATTTCCTGCTAAGTATTTGATGGTATTGTACAATATGGCACTTATCTAATTCAAAATGTTCCTGGAAAATTATTCACATATATTCATAAATGTTTATAATATAATCTTGATAAATAAAAATATAATTATTGGTAGAGTAACTCAGCACTGAGTGTTTATTTCAGTAGGAAAAATCAGTATTCAAAGCTTTATTGCTTTTTTTAGCTTTCTGGCTATTATAGGCTTTGATTTAGATTTTAAAGAAAAAAAACAGATATAAAACTAGATAGACAGACTTGAAATTAATGTTTTGTATCAAACAAATATACATACACGTATATCATCGATATCGTAGTTAGTTACCAATAAAATACTTTTTTGATTTCCATACGATAGAGCAAAGTCTAAGAATCATTAGTCGCGTGCCTCAAACGTGACTTATACAACTTTGAATTATTACAGACATACTGAATGAATGATGGGACGGCGTCTGACTGTAAACGCGATCGGTTGTGGGTTCGATCCCCACTCGGGGGAGTGATTATATGTAAATTATGTTCACTTCATCGCTTTGGTAAAAAACAAAGTGCGGCGTTGAGTTTCACCACTCATCACGCAATGTCTCGAATTCGGTGGAAAACGAAATACAGAGGTTTCTAAACGGTATCATTAATGTTAATAGGAATCACGTCAAAGGCACGCGACGTTATTCATTCTTTTTATTTTTTTTAGCTTCACGCTTTTATCCCGCTTAGCAGGGTAGACAGAAAGTATCTAGTGCCAAGACACTTCGTACTTCGCTTTCTACCGAATCCGAGACATTGCGTTTTGAGCGGTGGAACTCAACGCCGTACTTTGTCTTTACCAGAGCGAGGAAGTGAAAATAATTTAAATATAATCACTCCCCCGAGTGGGGATCGAACCCACAACCAATCGCGTTTACAGTCAGACGCAGTCCCACTGCTCAACGACCGACCTCGATTTATTAGTTATTTTTTTTAATTAAACGACATTAATTTAACTACAAAAGAGACTACTTAGACTACTTAACTTGAGACTACTTAATCTTAAATAAATAGTTTGGTTCGAATTCCAGTCAAAATTTCAACTCAAAAATATCTATAAAAATAGTTATCATGTTAGAAAGATCATATCAGATATTCAGCATTATATGTAGTAGTTTGAAGAAGTCTTGTTGAAACTAAAATAATTCTAGAACTTTATATATCTAGATCTAGATATTTACTTTTACAACAATGTGGGTATGATTTTCAAATTTTTGATATTTAGTTATATAGCGTCTTTTATTGTTGCTGCAGTGTTTAAGAGTTCAATTCCTGTTCGTGAAAATGATGATTTTTTTCTCGTTTGTTGTAACAAGACGTGGTGTTAAGTGGGCAATTTCATATGTGCCTAGTTTTAAATAAATTAGCTTTTAGTGGTTTACACAGAACATGGTATCTAGGTAGAATTTATTGGCAAGACACTACATTCTCCACTTCCTGTCCAAATTTGAGATATCGAGCGGTTATTAGTCAATCTTAACGCCATGCTTTGTCTTACCAAAACAGAAGAACAAAAATGTAATGATATTTAAATATAATTTCCCTCTTAATAGTAATCGATCCCACAACCAATCATATTTAGAGGCAGCTCTGCCACTGCGCTACATGGCTGATGGCATATGGTTATATACGAGTATAATATTAGGTTACATATATCGGCACTAGTTTTAATTTTGTTAATATCAAATTTTATATGGAATTTTGTAATGAAATAAATACAATTTTACATATGATTAGAGAACATTGTTTAAATTTTGGACTAAATTATACTATCTTTCGGACTAAAGATCTAGTTATCGTTTTATTTAGAAAACAATAACTCCTATATATGTGTTAGATTAAATACTTTTTGGCTTATTAATGGTGATTTTTTTTAGTTTCACGCTTTTCATCCCGCATAGCAGGGTAGACAGAAAGTAACTAGTGTCAAGACACTCTGTAATCTATTTTCGGCTGAATTCGAGACATTAGGTGCTGAGTGGTGGTACTCAACGCCGCACTTTGTCTTACCAGAGTGAGGAAGTGAAAACGTTTAAATATAATCACTCCCCCGAGTGGGGATCGAATCCACAACCGATCGCGTTTACAGTCAGACACTGTTCAAATTAATTACTAATAGAATTGCGCTCAATAGAAATGGGCTAATAAGAAATAAACTATACGCTAACAAATTAAAGGCCATTTCATCAAAATTGACACAAACCTTGTAGCAGTCTTGGAGTAAATCGTAGGGTCATTACTGGCAATGTCAGCTAGGTCACCTCTAGGGCGTCTAAGAAAGTACATTTCTCTACCGAACAGATATGTTAGGCTCTATTCACATTATTTGGAAACTTTTATTTGATTCTATGGTGTAAATAGGTTTTTTTTGTCTCTATGTAGAGTTTTTTATTAAGATTTAGAAAAGCAAAGCTTACACCCTAGCGGAGTAGACAGAGAGATCGCTCACTCGTCATTTTAAATAACTAGTGTCTTGCATTTTTTGTTTTTAAAAGCTCATTGATTTTATGATGGTACGAATAGACGGACTTTCGCAGTTTCGTATATAATGGATGATTTAAATGCATATATGCGTGTACTTATACTCATGCATATGCTTATATATTTTATAATTCGTCGTTCATATTTGATTCCTTTATAAAAAATCGATAAGTTTTTAACTTTTTTATAACTAAGCACTAAATTAGTATATTTTATTTAAATACCTCTAATATAAAATATATTTCTAATATAAAATATATTAAAATCAATTTTTTCTTAAATTGAATTAAAATTTGCAATCACCGCGGTGCAGTGGGTCCAGCATCTGATCGATATGATTGGTTATGGGTTCGAGCTCCACTTGGGAAGATAATTATTTTATTTTATTAAAATTGGAAAAACAAATAGCGTTTAGAATACATATAATTATCACATAGTTTCCACTTTTCCTTAGAACATGGAGTTGCTTGAAAAAAAAAGACTAAATTTACATTATTATATTTAAACATAAACTATATTTTAATTATTATATTTCTTCAATATAGCAAGAAAAAGGGCAGCGTTAAGTTCCGCCACTTAACACTCAATGTTTGGAACTTGTTCGGAATATTATTATCCCTATCATACATCATGCATGCTCTACTGCTGTGCAGTTTTCTATGAAATGTCTTAAATTTGCCACAACTACCCTATATAAAAAAAAAACGGAATGTCATGACAGTAACTTTTCTCTGACTATTTTTTGCTATGAAGAATAAAGAGTAAAACTAAAAAATAATTAATATAAAAAATAATTCCAGCATTATGTAATTCCTTATTCATGCTTGTCTTCATTTGTATAGAATGTCATATAAATATGTTTTTTTTTAATTAAATTAAATGTTAAAAAATTCTAATTCGCTACAAAGTCTACTTATTTTTCCTCATATATCAATCATGAAAATGGATTTTCATATATATGGCTCATCTTAACAGTTACTTGAATAGACACAGGTTTATATCCTGGGATGTGAAATGGCTTAAAAATCTTAAAAACATTTTAACAATATTGCTTGGTTGATTTCAAATATAACTTTGTGGTTTCTATGTAAAATTTTATATATAATTATATTTTTGTTTTTCTCAATTTTTATATATTTTACACGAAATTATTTCAAGCGGATTATTCACGTATATTTTAGTATTGGAAAATGCACTTTTGAAGAACGCTTCGAACACTTTACAATAATCCGTGATAACACGAACAAGTGTTTAAAATAATTTTATTAAAATTATTTTTCTTTATATAGAGCTATGAGCTAGGCGTAAGACTTATACAAGTGTAGACTTAAAAGGGTCCTTTGAAACGTGTTTTATCGTTTTTCTCCATTGTTCGAACTCTATCTATACCAGAGTAAATTCAAAAATATCCAATTATACTAATACAGTATTAAGAATTAGTACTAAAATCTTTCGCATAACAAGTTGGTTAGAAGCAACATAGTGTCAAGACACTCCGTTGAATGGTTTCCGCTTGAAATGGAAATATTGCGTGTTAAGTAGTGAGCTCAACGCCGTAATTTGTCATACCAGATGGGAGATACAAAAATAAATTTTAAATATAATCAATCAAGTATCTAGCGTATATCGAACCTACAACCAATCGCGTTCACAGTCAGACGCTGTTCCACTGTACTATAGTGGGCTGACATTTGGCATATTATATAGATGTTTCCCTATTATACTTCTTGCATTTATCATCTACCGTCTACCGTCTACAAATTTTAATTTGGAATTCGTATCTGTAACCTTATTCTGGCAAGTATTAGTTAAACACATCGATACTAACAGACATTAGCTTAAATTCCCGTGAAAGTGTGAATTTTTATTGTAATCAAATAAAAAATTCTTTATTTTATTGATAGACATTTCAAAAGAATTCTCTTAAGGAATTCTTTTGTGTATAAAGAAAGAAATGAAACAAGGAAACATTATTATTTTAGTTCGCTTTTGTCAAATCAAAATTAAATTCTTACAAGAATTTCTATTACTTTTGTTGTTTTATCTCTTAAGAAAATGGCGACTCTACATCTTTTTTAAAGAGTGAGAAATGTGCCTGATTGGGGACCCTGGATCTGAACTTGACCATCTATACACCCACTAAAACCTCACGAGGCTTCTCAGCTACCACAACTAGCTGTAGCACCAGAAACTATTCTTAGATTTTTTTTATAATATAAATATTCAAATACAATTGTTCGGTATGCGAATACGTATTATATGTCATTATAAAAACAATTAAATCTTATAGAAAACATTTTATATTCCTTATTATATATAATTATCTGTATATATTTATTGAGGCCGGTCGTGGCGCAGTGGGTTTCTTTCTTGCTCTGGTAAAAAGACTAAGTGTGGTGTTGAGTTCCACCACTTAACACGCAATGTCACCCTGCTATGCGGGATAAAAGCGTGAAGCTAATAAAGATATATTATAATATACGGTACATACATACGGTTTCAGAATTAATTTATTTCTCATACAAAATAAGATTTTAATTTTCGCCATTTTTACTACACTTTTTTAATGAAACAAATTTAAACGGATTAATCGAGTATATTTTGGTAATCAAAAATATATTTTTTTGTAAATCTGACACGTTTCGAACTCTTTACAGTAGACATAAGAGAGCAAGTGTTTGTAAGGTTTCCAAAAAATTTATTTTCGAATACCAAAATATACGCGATTAATCCGTTTAAAATAGTTTCTCATATAGTGAAAATAATTGAAATACAACCACTGCCCCGAGTGGGGATTGAACCCACAACCGATCGCGTTTACAGTCAGACGCTGTCCCACTGCGCCACGTATATATTATATGAGCCATAGTAATATATTTAGATAAGTCAACATTTATTACTTGGAGCCAATTAAAATGACTACTAAATCTTCTAAATGCGACCGCGTTGGAGGATCCATTATATAAATTAAATTTTTCAGTATCTAAAGATTGGTTGACGCCGGTCGTAGCGAGGGACAGTGTCTGAGCGATCAGTTGTAAGTTCGATTCCCCCGGGGGAAGTGATAATATTTAAATTATTTTCACTTCCTCGCTCTGGTAAGATGAGGTGCTGCGTTGAGTTCCACCACTCAATACGTAATGTATCAATTTAGGCGGAAAGCGAAGTACGGAGTGTCTTGACACTAGATACTTTCTGTCTACCCTGCTATGTGAGATAAAAGCGTGAAGCTAAAAATTTATTTTCATTGGGGGAAAAGATTATATTTAAATGAATTTAATTTTCCGTTCTGGTTAAACAAAGCGCGGCGTTGAGTTCCGTCATTTGACACGTGCAGACATGCTTTCAGAATCAAGTTTCTCTTTGCCTGGTGTAAAATATATATATATAGAATTGTTGTTTTTTTTACATATAAATAATTTTTTTCTTGTATTGTTACAGATTTTTTAAGAAATATCAAGAAACAGCCTAAATCACTGTTTCTAGGAAAAAATAGAATAATTTGAAGAACATATTTCTTACGCCGTGAGTATATTTTTTTATTTGTAAATGTAAATTAATTAATTATATTATATATGTACATATATGACTTTAACTTTAAAAAATAAAAAAAAAGAGAATATATAAAATTAATTTTTATTTCTCCGCTCTGATAAGACAATACGCGGTGTTTAATTCCACACTCGATACGTAATGTCTGAATTTTGGGAGTAAAGCAGTCAACGGAATGTCTTAACTAGGTTGTCTCTGACTAACCTGATATGAAGATAAAGCGTGAAGCTATCGAAATTTTGTATAATTAGTTATATACTTCTAGATTCATATTATAAAAAATATTTTCATATAAAAGCTCTACATGGAAAGAAGATAACATAAAGGTTATTTATTTTCTAAATAATTATTATTTATTATTATATTTTTATATGATTATTAACACATTCAATTAAAAAATTCCGATCAATCACGCTCTATCTCTGCGGGGTAGTCAGAGAGTGGGGAGAGCCAAACACTGTATTTAATTTCACTGCCCTGATAAGACAAAACACAGTGTTAAATTTCACAATTCAAGTAATATATCGGATGTCAAACATTACCCTGTGAGACATTTAACATTTATAATAATCCATCGACCACAGACCATTATAAAGTGTTCAAAACATAGTCTTAGAGCGAAAATATATATTGAAATAGCAAAATACACTCAATTAATCCTAAATAAATAGCCGAACGTGGCGTAGTGATGCAAAGTGTAACTGTAAATGCGCTCGGTTGTAGGTTCGATTCCCACTCGGGGGAGAGATTATATTTTGATTATATTTTAATATTTAATAAGACGTTCTGTATTGAGTGTACTCTACGTCGCGTTCTGTCTGACCATAGCAGAAAATAAAAATAAAAATTTTCCTACTGGGAAGAAAACTGACAACCAATCGAGTTTACCGACAGACGCTGACCACTACGCCATAAGCACCTGTCAATCATAACTAAATATTATTTACATACAAACAGTATTAACGTAACTAATCATAAACGTACATAAACGTGCAGACAGACGGAGTACTGATCAATTGCATATATGGCCAATACCAGTCAATATCAGTCAGTTCAGGGCTGGCAATTGAAGGAAAAAAAAAAATTATTATTATTATTATTACTTTTTTTACAGTTTTAGATTTTTTCTTGTGGTTAGAGAGACATAATGTCATACATGTCACACTCCTTTACATTGATTAAAATCCGAGATATTACGCGTTGAATTGTGAAATTTAACACAATAAAAACAAGCGAAGTACAGAGTGTCCCAAAACTAGATGTTTTCTGTCTACCCTGCCATGAGAGATAATAGCGTGAAGCTAAAAAAAGGGAGACGCGCGACGAATTTATATATATATATATATATATATATATATATATATATATATATATATTAATCATTATATTGTATTGGTGAATAAAAAATCTGAAATTGGTATAAAACTTTGAGTTATTTTTTTCTATGAAGATAGTCATATTTCAAGTTAAGTTTGGCAAGTTTGGTTAAGTTGGATATATTTCCAAAAGTATTAGGCGATGATGTGTAAAATACACGTTACCATAGCAACGTGTATTGCAACTTCATACAAAAGTGTATGTCAAACACATGGTAATATGTATGTAATATTGAGTTTATTATTTTAATATAACTAATTTCTTTAATGAAACTATTTGAAACGGATTAATTGTGTATATTTTGGTATTTGAAAATACATTATTGTAAACCCGACATTTCTAATAGTTCACAGTAGTTCATGGCAGTATGTTCGTACGTTCGAAACGTCAGGTTTCCAAAAATGTTATTTCGAATACCAAAAATATACTTGATTAATCCGTTCAAAATAGTTTCATTTTAAATGTGTAAAATTCGCAAAAATCATCCTATTAATATACGTCTATTGTAATAATTTTGAATATATATACTTTTCTATACTCATTCTCTATATATACTATATTAAATTTCTATTAACAAGGAAAGAAAAGATATCTGTCTTGTCTGTGTATATAATTTTAGTATATATATATTTCTTTGACTGATTCATACGAAAGGAAAGAAGAAATGTTTGGCTTAACATAATCGATTCCAAGAAGTATTTGACCTATTTTTAAGCAAATTTTTAAACGTTTTCTAAAAATGTTCTTCCTATCCCAAAAACTTTTAAAAATATGAACCTCGAAGATATTAATATTGTATTTTTTTAACTTCACGCTTATATCCCGAATAGCAGGATAGACAGAAGCACCTAGTGTCAAGGCACTACGTGCTCAGCTTCTCACCGAATTCGAGACATTGCGTGTTGAGTGGCGGAACTCAATGCAACGCTTTGTCTCACCAGAGCGAGAAAATGAAAACAATTTAATTATACTCATTCCCCTAAATGGAAATTGAATCCACAATCGATCGCGTTTACAGTCGGACGCTGTCCCACTGCGCTAGTATAGATAGAATAAGGAGTAATCTAGGCTACTTTTATTTTATATGTAATACATAAAAAATGTTTTTTTTTTTCATTTCATTAGCATAGTAGCTAAATACAATAAATGTTCCAAGTAGGAACCGAACTCACAACCAATCGTGGTGTTTCCAATCAGGCTCAGTCCTACTGTACCACTATTCTCTTCTTCTAGGACTAGATTTAAACCACAGTTCCACATCCCTAAGGCGATCCTTATAAAACGATAGTAGCCCCCTCCATCTTGGCAAAGTATCAACTCAAGAGAATACCGTACTATGGATTACATTTATTTTGTACCCAAAATCTTAAAACGCGCTGGCCGATTTGGCATAATGCTGCGCGTAGAGTGGTGTATGATTTATTAATATATATATATATATATATATATATATATATATATATATATATATATATATATATATATATATATAATTTTATGTTTTTTTTAAATATTAATACTTATAGATATTTGCCAATTTTAATTATATACATATATGTATATATTAACGGAAATCAACGCCGCACTTTGAGTTATAAAACAAATAATAATTTCAAAATAAATATACAGTGTCTGATTGTAAACGTAAACTTGTTAGTTTGAAACTCGCTCCACTTTTAAGACAAATCGCGGCGTTGAGATCCGCCACTAAACGTGCAATGTTACGAATTCTCTGTCTCTCTTAAAACAAATACAACCAGCGTCTACATTCCAAACAATTGTACCCAATCATCGTTAGTATATCACCTATGTAAAGCATGTCGCAGTTTCAGAATTCCTCACGTATTGGCTATTATGGCTGTGGTTTTTGTACTACGGAATGCTAAAGATTCAAGATATCTATATCAATTTATATAATAAATAATACCTAATATCATCCTCCATCATGAGGCAGGTCGTGGCGCAGTGGGACAGTGTTTGACTGTAAACGCGATCGGTTCTGAGTTCGATCCCCGCTCGGGGGAGTGATTATATTTAAATTATTTTCACTTCTTCGTTCTGGTAAGGCAAAGTGTGGCGTTAACTTCTTAGACTCAACACGCAATATCTGTAATTCAGTGGAAAGCAAATTATGGAGTGTCATGACACTAAGTACTTTCTGTCGTCCATGGCATGCTGGATAAAACCGTCAAGCTAAAAAAAATTTCAACCTAGTGTCAAGATTAAGTTGATCATGAAGTTTTCATCGCCAGATCGCCATGTTGAATTGCGGAACTCAACGCCTTGTTTTATCTCACCAGAGGTTGGTAAATCAAACGTGTAGATATTATACACAATATAATGTGTAATATTTATTATATACGGAGTCATGTGTAATATTTATTTTTTCAATGTTGAGTTTATGTACACGTCTAATATATACATAAAGATTTGGCCAACGTAGTGCAGTGGGACAGTGTCAGATTGTATGCGTACATTAGACGATCGGTAATGAGTTGGATTCCCTCTCAGGGGAATGATTATATTTAAAATTTATTTATATTTCTCTACTTTTGTAAACAAACTACTCTACAAGCAAACTCCTGGTAGCCGGAATAAAATGTAAAACGTTAAAAAAGTAAGAAATATGGATTTTGTACACATTTATGTTTATTTAAAATTTGTGCCTAATATTAATTTGCTCTATAAAAAGGGAGTCTGAAATGCTTTCCTTTAAAAAATTATGGACATTGCCTCATTCTGGTAAGACAAAGCGTGGCGTTCAATTCCACCACTTAATACGTAAAATTTCGAATTTGACGAAAAGCGGAGTACAGAGTGCCTTGACAGTAGGTACTTCCTGTCTATCCTGCAACGCAAGATAAAAGCGTGACGATGAATTTTGATGTACAGTAAAATATTTTCATATTAAAGTTTGAAGCTATAACAAATGAAAAAATCAACTTGCAACCATTTACGTCACAAACATAGCACCACTGAGTCATAGGGCACATGATAAATACTTCGATCAGGTTACACGAAGCCGTAAATAAAGGCGTTTGTAACTAAATGAATTCTTACCGGAGCATTCCTTGTAATTTAGTCATGTATAAAGGTTCTTAAAGAAATTAAGCCTTTCCTTTAGACTCCGGTATTATATTTAACATATTGCTTCGAATCTGGCTGATAATACCTTAACGTATTATTTTTTTATATTGAAATAATATAAAAAAATACTATAATATATAAAATAAATAAATAAATAATATATAAAATACTTGTATAAATATTTTTATCTAGCTTCACGCTTTTATCCCGCATAGCAGGGTAGACAAAGTACTTAGTGTTAAGACACTCCGTACTTCGATATCCACCGAATTTGAGACTGCGTGTTGGAGTGGTGGAACTCAACGCCGCATGATGTCTTAACACTTCACTTCTAATTTGAATTTAAATTAATTAATGTAGAATTATTATTATTTTTGTATAGTTATTGGTGGAAATTTTACTGGTTTGTCTTATCTATTGTTGAAATTGTGTGTGTATTGTGTACTGTTTGTTTTCCAAGTACAAATAAAAAAAATGAATCATAAATAAGCTAAAATCGTGCTAGCAACATAAATAAGTTGTAACAAAACGTATAAGAATTTCGACGCAGCTGGTAGTAGAACGCATGGTTTAGCGGTCAGAGCGCTTGGACGGTATCCAAGAGGGGCGGGTTCGAATCCCGCTGCGTTCAAATTTTTATACGTTTTTTCAATAATGTTAAAAAAATGAATATTTAAATTTCTATTCGCCAATTATTTTACTAATTTTAGTTTAGTTTTCACTTAGGATTAGAATACATTTTTTTTTAAAAAGTGTATAAAAATTGAAAATATTTATAAAAAAATTAAAAAATAATTGTTTCTCCTAAGTGTGGAATACCATTCCTACCGAGTTAAATCCTAAGTGTGGAATACCATTTTACAAATAGTAAAATTATACAATACATAGCATTCTCCCTTGCCAAACGATTATTTCTTAACAATCTTTGTGTAACAAAAATTTATTGAAATCTCTCTACAGATATAAATTGTAACAAAACGTATGAGAATTTCGACACAGCTGATAGTAAAACGTATGGATTAGCGGTCAGAGAGCTTGGATAGTTTCCAAGAGGTGCGGGTTCAAATCCTGCTACTGTTTTCTAAACACTAACAGGGATACGTCCAATATGTCTATTGGATGTATGATTGAGTAATTATCAGATATAGATCACTCATGGTATTTCGAAAAATGTTTTAATTTTTTACAGTAGTAGGCAGGTAGGTAGGTAGGTAGGCCGAGAGAAATCGATACATTACATGTTGTAAAGTGGAACTGCAATTCCAGGCTTACCTCTATCCTTATTCTCACCAGAGCGTTCCTACCCGTTGCCAGCTTTTGATATGACTGACAATACTGACATTTTTTGTTCCTTAAATTATACGCAATATTTTATATTTTTATATATAATTATAAATATACCATATCATTAAAAATTTACATTAAAATGGATAAAAAATGAGTTATCCATAAGTAATCGTGTTAACGAAAATATAAATAACTAATATAAAATAAAATATAACGTATTATTATTATTATATAAGTTTATATTTTTTATAAGTTTTATAGAAAAGAGAGTCATTTCTAGATCTATTCCATCATTTCAAAGGGAAAGCTTGAAGAATAGCTTACTGTATATTTATCTTCTACATTTATCTTATCTATCAAATATTATATATTATAGATATTTTAATATTAATAAACTTTATTAGAAGATCTTTGATTTTTGTGATTTTGATACATTTTAAATGAAACTATTTTAAGCGGATTAATCGTTATTTCGGTATTCGATCGTATATTTTGGTAACAAGTAGACTACTACCTGTGACCACGGACTACTGTAACGTGTTCGAAACGTCAGGTGTCCAAAATGTATATTCGAATACCAAAATATACACGATTAATCCGGTTAAAATAGTTTCATTTAAAACTTCATAATATTTATATTTTATTTAACATCTCTGAATGTTTATTTTATAATTCTAAAATAAATTAGCCTAAGTTATTCATTAATATTAGGATTGTAAAGGCGATCGGTTGTGGATTCGATTCGCGCTTGGGGGAGTGATTATATTTAACCTCCACTTTGTCGCTCTGGATTAGACAAATAATGGCGTTGAGTTCCACCATTCAACGCAATGTCTCGAATTCAGGGGAAAGCAAAGTATGGAGTGTCATGACACTAAGTACTTTCTGTCTACCCTGCTACGCGGGATACAACACCTATTACTTCACCTATATATTTCAAACATAAGCATTTTTCTTATAAATTGTATATATATATGAATTATTAAAAATAGTTATACGATCTTCACACTTTTATTTTCTTTGAATTCGAGTTGTATATTGAGTGGCGGAACTCAACGCTGCAACAAGACAAAGCGTCTTTTCAAAGCGAGGAATTGAAAATAATTTAAATATAATCACTCCATTCAGTGTGCGAGTCCACGACCGACCGCGTTTACAATATACCACTGCCCAACTACGCCACTACCGGCCTACTAAAAAAAACTGTTTTTTTTATTACACATTAATCTACGTTTTAGTATCTTCCTTCACTATATTTTTTTATTAGTGCCTACTATATATATATATATATATATATATATATATACCACAAGAATCGACGAATCAAAAACAAAACCGAGCATAAGCTGTAGAAAACCAAACGATTATAGACATGCGTTTTGAACATTGATAAATAATAAAGTCACCCCACAATTTTTGGCTAGTCGTATTTACGTAGAAGAGAAAATTTACGATTATTTTACGGTATTTTTATTTGTACAATCCGATAACGCTAAGATCGATCAAATACATCACGAGCTATAAATAAATTGTTGATACAGGGAAAGAACATGCCTATACATATATATATATATATATATATATATATATATATATATATCGAGTCCAAAAATAATTCGGATCGGTTATATTCGCAAAATTCGGCTGGTCGGCTTATTTTGTTAAAATCTAATGACAATGACTGATAAATCGCAATCGCCATACTTTATTTAGTCACTACTTTCTTTAGTTACTTCACACACACACAAAAGTCGCTGACACCTCATGTCATCTGGAGTGCGTTAAGGCCGATTCACACTATCAGCAATGTCGAAGTTTCGGCACAGTTCAATGATAATCATTCTTCCATACATTATCCATTGAACGTATCCCTGTCAGTGTCAGTAATAACACAGTGCTCTCAGTGATTTAGTTCTATACTGAACTCATTTTGATAAAAAAAATGTCATAAAAAATGTCAAAGACTATAGGGGTTTCTCATAAAATACTGTTTTTAAATTACTCTCATATATTTGAAATAGAACCTAAAACGTCTAAAGCTATCCTAATTATTTTGGACTAAGCCAACAGATTAATAGATATTATTCCCATAAGCTTCTTTATTTTTCATTCAAGTACTATTGATTTCATGTTAAAATACACAAATTTTGGTATAAATATAATATCTCTAGCTATCTAAATAAACTATCTTAATATACAAGTCATTTTAAGATATTTTTTTTTAGTCTCACGCTTTTATTCCGCATAGCAGGGTAGACAGAAAGTATCTAGTGTCAAGACACTCCGTACTTCACTTTTAACCGCATTCGAGACATTGCGTGTTGAGTGGTGGAACTCAACGCCACACTTTGTCTTGTCAGAGCGAGGAAGTGAATATAAATCTAAATATAATCATTCCCCCTAGTGGGGATCACACCCACAACCGATCGCTTTTACATTCAGACGCTGTCCCACTGCACCACGACCGGCAAAGATATATTTAATTTTAAAAAATGTACAAGAGGTCTTTTATATATATAATATGTTTCTTTTACACTTCTATGTAATAAGCTTTAACTCTGTCTTACATATTTCGTCTGCAAAATTTACATAAAAAAAATTACAAAATTAAAAAAAAAATAAAAAATAATCTTTTTTAAATGAAACTATTTAACCGGATTAATCGCGTATATTTTGGTATTCGAAAATACATTTTTGGACACCTGACGTTTCGAACACTTTACAGTAGTCCGTGGTCACGGTAGGAGTCTACCTGATAATGTATAAAAATCGCGAAAATCAAAGATCTTATTAAAAAATTATCTGTACACATTGTGCTTTAATACTGTGCATATAAAAAAATCCTTTGGAATGATTTACCTGTATTAATATTTAATATATAAGAACGATAGGGACCTTCTAAGGCCGGGAACGCACCTGTAGCTCCCCTGGTGTTATACGGGGCTGTGAGCGGCGGTGACCACTTCCCATCAGGTGACCTGGACGCTCATTTGCTTTGCCTGCCCCATAAAAACCCCATCTAAAAACAACATCTTTTAATATAAAACTATAACAGCCAATCGTAAATAATATTAGTGGGAAGTTTTCTCAGCACCGCAGACTAGGTCAGTCGACACGACGTCCCGACACGGTACTTAAAGGTTCAGATATAACTCAAGATAGCCTAGATCTAGACTAGACAGATTCTAGACATTTAAAAACAATATTTAGTGACTATATTTAGTGGACAAGTGAAACTCGATAGAATTATTTTATATAAATCGTTTCCATTTCGCGGCTCTGGTAAGGCATAGTGCGGCGTTGAGTCTTGCTATATCCGCTATGTCTGAAATTCGGGTGAACTACGGCTAGTGTCTTGACACTATTTTCTCTGTGACTACCATGATATGCTGGAAAAGGATTGAAGAAAGTAGAGAATGGTGTTTTATTATGTTTTAATTATTATTACTATGGAATATGCGTATTGCAATATGTTTATCAATATGAAATCAAGGAAATTAAAATTACAATGGCGCCGTTGTGTTGTGTATTACACACGCAATGTATGTGGATTCAACTCTCATTCGAATATAATATTTTTAGAGATCCCAAAAATGTTTTTTCATACTAGATTCTCTCATATAAAATATAAATATGGTTATCAATTCACCTCCTTATCATGTTATTACCTATTTTCCATAATGATATATCATACGAATACACTCGCACTCATGATTCACATGTACCCAAACAAACTTGGACAGATTACGGCGTTAAGTTACTCATTGGGTTGCGTTTGCTCTTGTAGGAGAAAGCGTGGCGTTGAGTGTGAGTTCTGATACTCAACACGCAATGTCTCGAATTCATGGTAAAGCGGATTACGGAGTGTCTATACTAGGTACCTCTTGTGTACCCTGCTATGCGGGATAAAAGCTATAAAAACTTACCCAATAACCAAGAGACAAGGCAGAGTGTTTTATCACTACTTTCTCACTAGCTAGATGGAACACCAAAAGATATTAAAAAATGATACCATGCACTCCGATACACGCGCGTACCCAAACATTTCTCCCCCTTCAGACTGGCCGGCGCCGACCAAGGCTGTCTAGAGGCTCGAGGTTAAAGACTCTAGGTTTTTTATCTGACTTTATCTATGTTCTAGGCTCTTTCCCTATGTAACTCTTAGGCTAGCTTTTGATGATTATCAAAATTGTGATAAATTGAACTGTTTTATTAGAAAGTACCTAATGTCAAGACACTCCGTACTCCGCTTTCCACCGTTTTCGGGACAATGCGTGTTGAGTGGCGGAATTCAACGCCGCATTCCGTCTTACCATATCGAGGGACATGTAAATAAGTTTTATGTTAAATGAATATTGCTAGTTGATTACGTTATTTAATTTTAAATATTTTTTTTCTTAGATATATCGATTTTTTATATTATTTTTACTTTTAATTACGCCAAGGCTATAAATAGGTTTTCTATTATTACAATTTTATATTCATTAATATTATGTATTTATTATTTGTTGCTAATAGCACTTGGAGCTTACATATAATTAATTGAACAGTTAGATATATATTTGTGCTTTTTTATATAATCTTGTATGTATATCTTGTGTGTATATAGTAACAATTTTTTAAGCCTTATTAAACAAATAAATAAAATAATGTAATTTAAAATTAAAATATTTCAAATCGATTATTCGCGTACATTATTCGAAATTTGATGTTTAAAACAGTTTACAGTAGTCTACTTGCGATCACGGACTTTTTTATTTTCTAAAAATATATTTTCAAATACCAAAATATACGCGCTTAATCCGTTTAAATTAGTTTCATGTAAAATGTGTAGTAATCGCGAAAATCTAAGATCTCAATACCGTAATTTCTTTAAATAAAGCTATTTCAATCATTACTCTTTCAACCACGTACGTGGTTTCATTTATACTAGTGGTCAGTCTGTGACCACGGACTATTGAACCTCGGCTGACCTTCGAAATCACAGTATCAATGATACTGGGGGAGGGTCACGTAAAAAGCATGAGGACCCTCGAAGGGCATGTAAGAAGAGGCTAATGACTGTGGACGAGGTGAAAGAGGTATGCAGGGACCGTAGCGTTTGGTGCTCCGTGCTCTCTGAATACTCCGCAAAGGGCAAAGAGTGACGCTAAAAAAAAATATTTTATATTGTACTGAAGTTAGTATACAAGCGTGATTCTGATTTAGTAATATTTGTATATATGTATGTGCTATTGGGGAGGCCTATGGTCATCAGTGGATGTCTTTCACCCTCTTATCCTGTATAGCAGGGTAGACAGAAAGTACCTAGTCAAGTCAAGACACTCAAGACACAAGATGTAACTTAACACCGCACTTTGCCTTCCAAGAGCATTGAAGTGAAAATAATTTAATTATAATCACTCCCTCGAGTGGGGATCGAACCCACAATCGATCGCGTTTACAGTCAGACGCTGTTCCACTGCGCCACGACCGGCCTCAATCTTTGATATCTTTGTGTATGGTGATAATATTTTTAATACATTTTCCGGGCAAAATACTAACTTGATAATATAAAAATACAAAATATAAAGAGTTTTCGTTACTTTAAATATAAATTTAGTGAAGTCTCTTACGTAAAGCTACTGACTGTAAATGCGAGTGGTTATGGGTTCGATTCCCACTCTGGGGAATGGTTTTATTAAAAAATATTTTCACTTCAGTAGTGATAAGACAAATCGTGGCGTTAAGTTCGCTCAACACGGAGAGTCTCTATTTCCAGTGGAAAGCAGTGAACAGCTAGCATCTAGACACTAGGTTATCACTGATTATCCTGATATGCGGGATAAAGCGTAAAGTTTTTTTTTTATGATATTACTTTTCGCTTATTTTAGACATTTATGTTGAATTGTTAAGCCTTTGATAAAAAAATCCTAAAAATATTAAGAAAATATATATTTTAATATTCATTATGTGCAAACGTCTTACTTTTCCATGACTTACTGAGTTACTGACAAGTGGAATTGTTTTTATTATTCGATATGCTAACGACTTAGTACTTATATTTGTACGTTTGACATTCTGTTTGTAAGTAAGCCTATCATTAACATTGTGTATGGCGCAGGCGCAGTTGTTATCCGTTAGAATAACTTACGATGGTTGTGTGTTGAAATCCCGTTTGATGACATGTTTATATTATTTACTTGGTATTTAAATAACTGGCGGCGTTAAGTTTCGCCACTCAGTTCGTTATATGCTTATAATATACGGAGAGTGGTTAATAGAGCGTTTTTACTCTGGATCCCTACTTGATATTATGTTTATACATCACTATACTCGTTAACGTGTAAAACATACGTTGCCTTAGTAACGTGTATGTCACTTTATATAAAAGTGTGTTTCATAGGAGTTTTAATATATTTCTAATGGTAAAAGTGTTGATTGATTTGATGACGATATTTGTAAGTGTCATAAAGACAGAACCTAAACCTACCGCCCGTTCAAGCCAGACGCTGTCCCACTGCCCCACTAAGGCCTTGATGTTACCAAAAACGTGGGGGTCCAATAATGACAATCGTTACTTGAAATCTATGTGGGAATATTTAAATTTATCCATTTACGTTTTCTCGATTTTCTTGAATATAAAATATTAATTACTTTCAAGGTTCTTAATAGAGCGCAAAGTAGAAAGTTATGTTATTTTCAATTTAGTGCTTTATACTTATGTTGTATCAGCAAAAATAGAGGCTATCGTGGCGCAGTGGGATAGTCTGACTGTAAATGAGATTGGTTGTGGGTTCAATTCTCACTCGGGGGTATGATTATAATTAAAAATTATTATCAGTCTTACGTTCTGGCAAGAGAAACCGCGGCGTTGTGTTCACCACTCAACACTTAATGTGACAATTTCAAGCGGATAGCAGTCAACGGATGTTGACAACGGTTGACGGTGTCTCGATAGGACTAGGTTATCTATGACTATCCTGCTATGCGGGATAAAGCGTGAGCTGAAATAAAATAAAGCATAATATTTAATTCATATAGTTTGAAGTCGACCATTTTCAAAATATTTCTATTTATAGGATTGTTTATTTGGGAGAATAATCATATTTGCGTAAATTTTCATATTGCTATTATGGTTGGCAAAAGTGCAGCGTTGAGTTACGTTAATCAATACGCAAACATATTAAGAACGCGCGCAAAGTTAAAATAAAATTTACTCACCCTACAAGGTTTTTTTTTATATTTATCTTCTTAATAAGACGATTAGAAGCAAGAAGCTTTCGATAAAAGCACGAGGTAAATATATTGCCACAGTCAAACTGGCGCAGGTAACTTGAAATACTTGTGGATGATCTTATAGGAGAAAGTGCTCAAACTTAGCTCGTCTCAAATGTCTAGACCGAATTCTAGATGTTTCCACAACTTCAATTCTAACTTCAATCTAGAATAACAATTATTATAATGTTCAGGTACTTTTCCAGGTGTGCTTTTTAATAATAATATATTTTTGTTTGTTTGTTTTTTTTTAATATTAATATATTTAATAAGATATTTGATTTTTGCGATTCTTATACAATTTAAATGAAATTATTTTAAATGGATCAATTGCGTATATTTTGTTATTCAAAAATACATTTTTTGAAATTACAGTAGGTAGACAGCAGGTAGACTACCTGTGACCACGGCCTATTGTAAAGTGTTCGAAACGTAACATTAAGAAAACAATATTAAATAAATATACGCGATTAATTCATTTAAAATAGTTTCATTTAAAATTGATATTTTTTTATTTGTATTTTGGAGTAGAAAATGTTTTAAGTCTTCATATACTTCATGTTTTTTCTTAAGCTTTTTCTTAATACAAGGGTTATCATAGGAAACCTAGTAATAGGAATCTATGTTCTCTGCTTTGTACCGGAAATACGTACTGAGTTTTGGAATTCAACGCCGTACTTTACCGTCTTTCCGTGTTACCAGAGTGGGAAATTCCAAATTATTAATTTATTATAATCTTTCCTCCAAGTTAGATGAATACTTGTCCACAACAAAGACAAATGAATGCAGTAGAGATGCGACCTTTTCGTCGGATATGTGAAATCATTTTGCTTATCGTATATGTGAAGAAGAGAGTGGCAGAATGACAGGTATAAGCGAGAATGTCATAGTGAGAATGAAGAAGAACGTGCTCAGGTGGTTTGGGCACGTTGGGAGAATGAGTGATGAAAGAATGGTAAGAAAAGGATAGGGGTAAAGCGTTAAATAAAAAAAATGAAAGTAAGAACCTTCCGATAAAAGAGTTACAATCACTAGAATTTGAACCTATGTTCTCTAAAATATAAAAATAATCATAAACAATATCTTTATAGAGAATAATTTTCATACTAAGGTTATTAATTATACGTAAAATTTGAATAACATATAAATATATATTATATAAATATATTAAGAGAGAATTATAAGTTTAAATAGGCACGTGAAATATTTATACAAAAATTATTGTCAAGAAACTAGTAAAGCATTGGGCCTTAGCAACATATATATATATATATATATATATATATATATATATATATATATATATATATATATATATATATATATATATATTTCTAATATATTATTATAAAAACATTGAATTTCCACATTTCATATTTAACTATACAAAACTTAATAATTTACTTAAAATAATCAAGTTAGTACACAAATTCGAAAGAAACGGTATAACATAATATACCTATTTTTTTAAATGAAACTATTTTAACCGGATTAATCGCGTATATTTTGGTATTCGAAAATATATTTTTGTATCAACTGACAGATGAATGCCACCTCAATCTACCTGTGACCACGGACTACTGTAAAGTGTTCGAAACGTTAGGTGTCCAAAATGTATTTTCGAATACTGAAATATACGTGATTAATCCGATTAAAATAGTTTCATTTAAAATGTATAAAAATCGCGAAAATCAAAGATCTTATAATACACATATTTACATAAATAGTTACTTATCATGAATAACAGAGAACACAGAGACAATCTAGTGTCAAGACACTCTTTCACTTTCCGTCTGAAATCAAGACATCGCCTATTGAATGGCGAGCTCAACACCGCTGTTTGTCTTATCAAAACCAAAAAAAAAAATATAATTCATTACAACGTCTGGAAATCGAATCCACGACCAGTCTCGTTTCCAATCCATAGTCTCATTACTATCAGCCACTGTTAACAGTGACACAGGCCCAAACAAAAAGCCTTATTTTCTCAACTATAATAAAACACTGATCTCTGAACGTAAAACCTAACTAATTTTCTAGGTCGCCGGATAGTGAGACAAATCAATAGTTAGTTATCTAAAGACCATCTTAATCGAGCACATTTCGCGTTACAACCTATAAATGAGTTATGTCTGCTAAAGTAAATAAGAAAGATTAAATAATATTAATGGGAATTCGTTGTGACGCAGTGGATGTGTATCTCAGTGACTATTATTATAGTGGGTTATTAAAATAAAATGTATAAAAAATTTAAACGCATTGGTATTCGAATCCGCGCCCCTTGGAAACCGTCCAAGCGCTCTGGCCGTGCCATGCGTTCTATGCAGGCTGTGTCGAAATTTTAATACGTTAGCATCTCTTTAGGGAGATTTTTAAAATTTTCTGCTATCCAAAGATTATTTATAATAAATAATAAAAAATCCTATTTTAGTTAATATTTAGTTGTTTTTGAAGTGTTATCAACACTAAGGATGTAGAACGCATGGCTTAGCGGTCAAAGCGATTGGACGGTTTCCAAGAAGCGCAGGTTTGATTTTCGCTGCATTCATATTTTTGTGCGTTTTTTTTAAATGATTATATGATTATTAGTATGGATACCTTTAGAAATAGTAAAATATAGTGAATTTGTTAACAAACGAGGGAATTTAAACATTTTAATTATTTTAATTTCTTTGGTCTGAATAGACTAAGAGCGACGTTAAACTCCACCATTTAACACCTTCGTTTTAGTCGTGCTATCCTGTCGGAATGGTCGTGGTTATGAATCATTCTCACACTTGGAATTGACATTGTAAGATTTCTCCATCAGATGCTAATGGAACGACCACTGCAAATTCTTATCTATATCAAGGTCTTGTGGGTAAGCGGCCACGAGAGCATCTGTCCGTCTTCTTTTCATTGTTTCATATAAAGATTAAAAATATTAATAATCTGAAAAGAGATACGAAAAGTCTGTAGCCAAAACAAAAAAACCTGTTCCTTGCAATACTAAACGTCTCATTGAGCTCGCGCTTCGTAATATGTGCCCGAACAAGTTAAAATTTCGCGTTTGCGATAGCCTTTGCTTGATCCCGTTATTTTAAAAAGGTTGGAGACGTTAGTACTGCGATCAGTCAATTTGATTATAACACCACGATTCAGCCCCTTACAAGAAAATTTGGATATATTACGTATCTCATTATTCGAACTTTGTTTTTTTTATGCGGAGGGAAGATAGAGAAAAATGCCTGTGTCAGAATGTCTTAGCACTGTGTTTTCTAAGTATTCTATGTGTCTAGAAAAACTAAGTCTAGATCTCGCTCACTATTCAGGCAGGAGGTTTATAGAGACATAGCTATGATTTTATATACCGATAGACTAGTTATCTTCTCCTACTATATATAAAATAAATTGCGGCGTTGAGTTACGCCACATACAATGACGATATCTTATTGGCTTTGACATTATAACGTTAAATTTTAAACACCAGAAAAACTGCCACCACAAAAATGTTTTTGAAACATAGAGCTCTATACATTTATATAGAGCTCTATGTTTCAAAAACATTTTTCTCTAGCTCTATGTTTCAAAAACAGTTACAATGTAACATGATAGTTTATCTATCTCTCAAATATAAAACTAACAGAATAAACCAGTAAAATGATGATGCGAGCTAGTTCGAATACTTCAAGTCAAATTGTTTCACGTTAAGTAAGTGATTTGGGTCAAAATTTAAAACTTTGCCAATACAAACCCTTGACGTACAAATGCAAATAAGCGGGACAGCGTCTGACATGTCTGTAGACCCGATCGGTTGTGGTTTCGATTCCCAATCGGGGAAAAAAAATAATTTAATTTTTTCTTTTCTATTAAAGACAAAGAATGTTTTTTAGGTCCCAATAATTTTGTTTATCAGGCAATTTCTCACTGTTAACAGTGACTGCTAACAGTAAGAAATTGACTGTAAAGGAGTTTGCTTTCCATTCTCACTCGCTAGAATGTATTATGTTTAAAATTTGTTTAATTTCTTCGTTTTGGTAAGACAAAGAGCGGCGTTTATCTCACCACTCAACAAACGATGTCTCTAATGATCGCCTCTTAGCGGCGTTAATCGCCTCTTATGACGCAATGTTTCGATGGTGAGCAGAAAGCAGTCAATGGAGTGTCTTGACAGTAGGTTATCTCTGACTACGGAGGACGGAGAGTAGAGGTGCCTTATTTTATTTGTACCCCTTATTCTTTATCCTAAATAGAAAATATGCAAAAAAATCTGTATATATATAACAGAAAATATGCAAAAATGCATAAAATCCAAAAAGCTAACTTACTATTTTCCATTTTTCGTTGTAGAGTAGATATTACCTGTTTAACTTAGTAACTTATTATACGAAAGAAGTGGAAGAATGTGGCGCAGTGGGAAAGTGTCCGACCCCAAACCCGTATGGTAGTGTATTCGATCTATACTTCAAAAAACAATGTATTTAGATTTATTACCATCTACAAAACAAGACAAATCGCGTCGTTGAGTTACGCGATTAAATATGCAATGGACAATGGGGGACACTAGAGTCTCTGATCAGCTTCGACTCCTAAAGGTATCTGTTAAATAATATTTTTTATAATAATAAAACTGTCATAAATTATGCTATTTATCGAGGCCGGTCGTGGCGCAATGGGACAGCGTCTGACTGTAACGCGATCGGTTGTAGGTTCGATCCCCACCCGAGGGAGTGATTATATTTAAATTATTTTCACGTCTTCGCTCTGGTAAGACAAAATGCGGCGTTGAGTTCCACCACTCAACACGCAATATCTTGAATACGGTGGAAAGCGAAGTACAGAGTGTCTTGACACTAGGTACTTTTTGTCTATCCTGCTACGCGGGATAAAAGCGTGAAGCTATTTATACACACCTCACATACTGTATATTTCTTCGAAGTATTTAGTTGAAATTTGGTTTTAATATCAGCTAGTTTTTTCACGTCTTTTCCCCACGCTTTTATTTAGTTAGAGAGAATCTAGTTCTAAGGCGTTCCGGTATACGCTATCTGTAGTAGGAGAACTTGATTGTCATAAAAATCCCTCGATTAGAATCCTAATCTTATACCATTATATTAAACTGCAAATAGGCCTTGATGGCCATTTTTTTAGGTTATTTTTTTAGCTTCATCAGCATTGCAGGGTAGACAGGATACTCTGTACGCCGCTTTCCACCAAACTCGAAACATTGGCGAATGGCGGAACTCAACGCCGCACTATATCTTACCAGAGCGAGGAAATGAAAATAATTTAAATATAACCATTCCACTGAGAAAGAATCGAACCCACAATCGGTCGTGTTTCGGTCGCAGTCACACATTGTCCCACTGCGCCACGACCAGCCTCTCTTTTTGTTATTATTTTACTAATTCACGTCAGTTGAGAAAAAATAAATTTAATTTAAAGAAACGACGATGAAGAATTGTGGATAAATTTGAAAATGTCAACAATTTTTCAGCTTTCTATTTTTTCCCACAATAAACAAAGAGAAATAAAAAATTGATTGATCATTGCGTATTGATTGGCGGAGTTAAACGCCACCTTTTACCATACAAGAGTACCAAATTATTATATTATCATTTCACTGAGTGGGAATCGAATTCATAAATATTCATAAATAGTCACATGCTGCCACTCCATACAACCTTAAAAATTTTTATATGTATGAAGTCAGTTGTGGCGCGATGGGATAGTAAACAACACACAATGTTTCAAATTCGACGGGAAGCGAAGTATGGAGTGTCTTGACACTAGGTACTTCCTGTCTACCCCGCTATGCGGGATAAAAAAAAGCGTGAAGCTAACACATTTCTAATGTTGCAATATAATAATATATTTTCCCAAAAAATATTTATTTTATAAGCATTAATATATATTTATACTCTCAAAGTTGTTGAATGGGGTCGTATAATACGTTAAACTTCGTAATTACCATGTTAGTCGATATGCCATTAGCCACAGACAACTTTCCAGACGTTTATTCTATAACACTATTTTCATATTTGTTATACTAAACTTTTTTAGTGACTATATATATATATATATATATATATATATATATATATATATATATATATATATATATATATATATATATATATATCAGCGTCTGACTGTGAACGGTTGTGGGCAGCGGTGTTGAGTTCCACCTCTCAACACACAATATCTCGAATTCGGTGGAAATCGAGTACGGAGTGTTTTGACACTAGGTACTTTCTGTCTACCCTGCTATGCGGGATGAAAGCGTGGAGTTAAAAAAATAAATATTCCCAATCCCTCGCTCTGGCAAGACAAAGCGTGGCGTTGAATTTCGCCACTCAACACGCGACGTCACGGATTCAGAGGAAAGCGGAGTACGGAGTGTCTTGGTGTCTTGACTCTAGACAATACTTGTCTACCCTACTATAAGGGAATATCAGCGTGAAGCTAAAAAAAATAGAAATGAATAAATAAATACTGTATACATACTTTTATGGTTCTGTATTGCTTATTCATATTTTTTAAGACAAAGAATTTTTTTAAGAATTTTAATTTTAGAAACGGCACCTTCAAATTAATTATTCAGTTCAGTTCTTTAATTATGCTTTGAACGTCCGAGTAAAGTGGTGGACAAAACCTATACTTTTGTGATTTTTTTAAATTGATAACATTTCTATCATTAAAGTATGAATTAAAAGAGGTGAATTCATTTAAATTTTAAATGAATGAATTACAAAGTGATTAAATTCTTCTTTCCGTCATATATATGTAATTATATATATATATATATATATATATATATATATATATATATATATATATATATATAATACGCATAAGAATTGTTTAAAAAAAATAACTTCAAGCTATACTTAAAATCTAAAATAAAATCAAATTATAAGTACTGCATGTCCCGTTGACGCGTTAACAACGCGTTACCATAGCAACGTGTATGTCACTTTATAAACGTGTACGACAAACACGTGTCAGTTTGTGGTATATTTATTTCATCAATGTATCCTATATGATGTATAAATGTATAAATTTTATACATTAATATAGAATCTATACAAATTATAACTATTTTCGCAAAAAGGAATACAAAGAGCTTCACGTATTAATATATAGATGTCAATGATACTTTATATACCATATAACTACAGCTGGCTTAACACGTAATATATAATTTTTTTTCTCTCTCTATTCTTTACTCACTTCGCTATGTAAAATTTTAAAAAAATCTGCTTCACGCTTCAGGGTAGTCGGAGACAACCCAGTATCAATACCATACAGTTCAGAGCTTTCCTCCTGAAATTTAGACATTGTGTGTTGTATGTCAAACAATACGCGGCGCTTTAGCTCCGTGAAAAATCAAACTAATTATCAAAAGCAACAAATATAAGACAAGTCAATCAATCTTCCCAGATGGTCTGCAAAAGCATTAACTCACATTACCCTGAACCTGGTCCATCTTTATCAATGACATTTAAAATACTCCAAAGATCCGTTTCTCCAGAAACGGCGTAGGTAAAAAGGTTAGAGTTGAAAATGTATATTAGTGTATAAAATCTGAGCTATTTCTTAGATAAATGTACGTTTTTATTATTTTAATAAGATTTTCTAATAAGGGTATTAATATTTACGACGTGGCTCGCTGTTCCCCGCGTAGTGGAGAATAAGATCTCTGGATTCAATTTTACTTGTTATATGCAGCCTCTATATTTTTATAGCTATCTTCTTAAACCTAAGAGATGAGAAAAAGATACTTAAAATTTTTATATATAATAATGAAACATTCCGGCGTTTTAGCCGGAAGCTCAGTAGAATAGCTTTTGACTGTAAACACGATCGGTTATGGTCTTCTGGGTCTGTCAAGACAAAACGCAGCGTTGAGTACCACCACTCAACACTAGTGCTTCCTGTCTACCCTGCTATGTAGGATAAATGCGTAAAGCTTAAATTGGGCGTCTGATTATATTAATTATTTCAAACCTCGTTCAGAGGGAATATATTTAAATTATATTTATTTTATCGTTCTGATAAAACAACGTGCGGTATTGAGTTCCGCTACTTAGCATGCAATGGCTGTAATTGGACTTGAAAATGAACAGAATGTATTGTGCAAGGTTCTCTCTGACTACCCAGCTATACGGAGAACAGCGTTAAACTAAGAATAATTATATGGATAAGTATGACAAGTGATAGGATCTTTGAATTTTCGAGATTTTTGCACATTTTAAATGAAACTATTTTAACCAACAACACGGACTTTTATCCCGCATAGCAGGGTTGACAGAAAGTACCTAGTGTCAAGACACTCCGTGATTCGCTTTCCACCGAATTACGTGGCATTGCATGTTCAATGGTGGAACTCAACGCCGCACTTTGTCTTTTACCAGAGCGAGGATGTGAAAATAATTTTAAAACAATCACTCCCCCGAATGGGGATTGAATCCACAACCGGTCGCGTTTACAGTCAGACGCTGTCACATTGCTCCACGACCGGTCTCAAAGTATTTTCGAATACCAAAATATACACGATTAATCCCTTTAAAATAGTAGGTCGTGGCGCAGTGGGACAGCATCTGACTGTAAACGCGATCGGTTGTGGGTTCGATCTCCACTCGGGGCAGTGATTATATTTCAATTATTTTCACTTCCTCGCTCTGGTGAAGACAAAGTGCGGCGTTGAGTTCCACCACACAACACGCAATGCCACGTAATTCGGTGGAAAGCGAAGTACGGAGTGTCTTGACACTAGGTACTTTCTGTCTACCCTGCTATGCGGGATGAAAGCGTGAAGCTAAAAAAAAAATAGTTTAATTTAAAATGAATAAAAATGACTTTTTTATCAACAACTGTAGATGTATTTATTGTTTTCCTTCATCTTATATCTCATACCCTAGTTACCAAACTTCCCACTTAGTTAATTTGCCAACTTTCAACTCGCTTTGTATTGATGACTTGTTTTAAATACAACGGAAAAATCTAGAATGTTGTTTAATGTTGTTTATTCTTTGTTGTTTTATTTACATTGACAAATATTTATTATTGTTTTACATTTTGAAACGGAGCGCGGCGTTGTGTTCCGTTATTCAATTAGGTCACTAAATCTCTAAGTGTTTTCTGACTACCCTCCTTCGAGACTTGCGTTATTACGCAAAACGCTTACAGAAGGCTAAGGCATGATTCACACATAGCTTTTTTAAAATATAAGATATATATATGAAATTAGTGATTTTTTTAACTATACATGAACAATTTTTTTAATTTTTTTTTTATTATTTTTGTTTAAAGAATAAATAAATGAAAAAGAACTTGGCAATGATACTCTTTTCTCTTATTTGCTTAATTTAGGGAAGATACGTATTGCGTTTTAGTATAGTCATTGTAGGGAATTGAACTCACAATCGATCGCGTTTTCAGCACGCTGTCCCTCTGCACTACAAGGGTCTATTTAATGTATTTATAATGAATAAATTGGATACCGTTTATTTTAAATGCAACTATTTTAAACGAATTAATTGCGTTAAAATTCTAAAATACACTTTTTGAAAACCCGACGTTTCGATCGCTTTACAGTAGTCCGTAATCACACTCGCGGTTGGGCTGAAGTGGCATACGTCTCTCAGTTGATAAGTACGGAGTGTCTTGACACTAGGTACTTTCTGTCTACCCTGCTATGCGGGATAAAAGCGTGAAGCTAACAAAAAACTACCCTCATCTGTTTCTTAATTGCCTCGCGTACTGTTAGATCCTTGTAGAACGGATGTGGCTGTGGTTTATCAAATCTGATGTAGTGGTTGGACTTATTCATTGTATCTAAAGATCTTCCTACTATTTAATATTATTAGAGAAAAAAAGATCTATTATTAGAGCTAAAATATCGTCTATTGAACTTGTAAGTAATAAATGTTGACGTACGTGGGAGTACTGAGATAATATTAACAATATGTACTTTGAGGATATTAATATAATATTCATTCATTACTTATTAGGCACGATACTCTGCCTAGATATATGACGTAAATATATGATATATGACGTTTTTTTTAGCTTCACGTTTTTATCCCGCATAGCAGGGTAGATGGAAAGTACCTAGTGTCAAGACACTCAGTTCTTCGCTTTCCGCCGGATTCGAGACATTGCGTGTTGAGTGGAACTCAACGCAGAGCGAGGAAGTAAAAATTATTTAAATATACCGAACCGAACGCGTTTACAGTCTGACGGTGTTTGGATTCCCAAAACTTAAAATAAGACCCTATTAGTAACAATTCTTTGTCAGTGTGTCTGTCACCATGCTGTATCTAATAAACGTAATAGATAGAACGTTGAATCGTCGATAGTTGAACTATATCAAAAACAAAGTTTTAAAATGCAGATGCTACAATAGAATATATATATATATATATATATATATATATATATATATATATATATATATATATATATATATATATATATAAGCAAGATACATCCAGCCATCGTCAATGTAAGATCTGTCGGTGTTATTTTAACACACTTTTAGCTGTCGGATTTGCTTTACAATTGTACAACTGGATCCGGTGTTAATATAATGTTTTTGAAAAATTTTTTTCAAAAATGTTTTCTAATCCTAAGTGTGGAATAACACTTAAAAAAAGTAAATATTAAAATAAAATACCAATCTCTCTTGTTAAACGATTATTTCTTAATAATCTTTAAGTAGTAGAAATTTGTAAGAATCTCTCTACAGAGATGCTAACAACATAAATAATTTGTAAAAAACGTATAAGAATTTTGACGCAGCTAGTAGTAGAACACATGGCTTAGTGGCCAAAGCGCTTGGACGATATCCAAGAGGCGCGGGTTCGAATCCCGCTGCTTCCAAATTTTTACACGTTTTTTCAAAAATGTTTTCTAATTCTAAGTGTGGAATAACACTTAAAAAATAGTAAATGTTAATATAATGTTTTTATAACGGACCCTATCAGGTTGCCCAGGAAAATGAGATAATTATAAGCCATTTAAACCTATGAATTTCTTTTAAGAAATATTTTTTTAAAGACAGCTACAACTATACACTTGCAATAATTTCAATTTGGGAGGACGATTATATTTCAATTATCCATATTTCTGGCAAAGACAAAGCGCGACGTTTAGCTCTGCAACAGCACCGTGACAGGAGAATGTCTTGAATTTGAGAGAAAAGCCTTAGTGTTACACACTTACACATAACATTCTCTTTGATTATCTGTTTTCTTTGTTACTCGAAATAAACCATGAAGCTGTTTTCTTCTTATTGCCCGTATATTTATAAATAAAATTACATATATTGGTATATATATATATAAACATTTTTATTATCTAAGTATCCATTTACGACGGAAAAATTTCACCTTTATTGATTGTATCGTATTTTTATTTATAGTAACGTTGTGTGGGCTCGATACTATATAAAATTGAGTTCACGAGATCTTGTATCAGTGCTAAGCTGAAAATTGATAAGAAATGTGCTCCTTATAATACCTATATAAAGATAACAGATCTTTACATTCGCTGTATATTGTTCAAAAAAAGGAATTCTATAAGTGGTTTTTAATTATTTACAAAGTGTTTTTAAAAACGTAAGTGACTGTTGTGTAATTTTTTTTTTAATTTCACGTTTTTATACCGCGTAGCGGGATAGACAGAAAGTACTTAGTGTTAAAATACTGCGTTTGTCACTTTCCGCTGCATACGTGATATTGAGTGTTAAGTTACGAAACTCAACGCCGCACTTCATCTTACCAGAGCGAGGAAGTGAAAATAATTTAAATATAATAACGTCCCCGTTTAGAAATCGAACTTACAACTGATCGCGTTTACAGTCAGCCGCTCTCACACTGTGCCACGCCTATACTAATCCATAGTACGTTTTACGCGGAACTAAACTCCGCATTTAAAAACGAACCTATTCTACAAAATATAAAATATGCGTCGAGATAACGGAACCATAAGAATAAGTATGTAAATTAGAGTAGCTGGTGTTCCCCACATCCCCTTATCATTTCCCATATCATTTATCACAACTCTATCAGTATCATAAATCAGATGGAGTTCGAAGGCGCCTATTGCGTTACCAACTATAATACTTAAGACCGTGCTGGCTCAGTGCTAGAGCTGAATGTAAATGCAATTTTTACACATTTTCAATGATACTATTTTAAATGGATTTATTGCGTTTATTTTGGTATTCGTAAATACATTTTTGAAAACCTAGTTAATAATTTTTGTATCGAGCGAGAGACGAATGCCATCTCAGTCAATGTGTGACCACGGACTACTGTAAAGTGTTCGAAACGTCCGGTTTTCAAAAATGTCTTTTCGAATACCTAAATATACGTGATTAATTCGTTTAAAATAGTTTAATTTAAAATGCAATGGTTGTTAGTTCCATTCTCTTTAGCAGGAATTGTTTTACTAATTTAATATGACTAAGTACGGCGTTTAGCACCGTCAATCAATGAATATTCATGCGCATATAGAAATTAAAGAAAATAACAAAGAAATTAATCTAGTATACTTTATTATGTATATAATATTAAGTTATTAGCGAAATTGATATAGAGGGATCCTTCCATATATTTTTATATAATTCATATCAGTATTCACATAACACTACGGGCTACCTTTTAAATTTTTTGTTAGCTTCACGCTATTTTATCCCGCGTAGCAGGGTAGACAGAAAGTACTTAGTGTCAAGACACTCCGTACTTCGCTTTCCACCGTAGTCAAGACATTACGTGTAGATTAGTGGAGCTCAACGCCGCAATTTGTCACTGTGTTAAAAATTTTAATGAATTAATTATCTATACAAATCAAATAAATAAAATTGTAGTGTCTGTTTGTAATATTTAAAAACCTCATTTTCACTAAATTCATATGTAACTAAGTATACGCGTTACATATATCAAAATATGATATTTTACAAATTTAGTCCGTCTACCTCTTTGTTCTGGTTAATCTCTAGAATGGCTGAAATGATTTTGACGGACTTTTCGCTGGCAAGTAGCTGACGTAAAAATAAACATCCTTAGGTGTTAAACTCCGCGCAGGCGAAATCGCTCGCAGCTCGTTTTATAATACAATCATAATTATGAGGAGATCGTGGATCGCAATTTTTCAATTGATTGTCAATTCGATTCGATTCGTGAACAAATTATATTTAAAACGTATTTTCATTTCTTCGCGCTGATAAGACAAAAAACGGTATTATGTCTCGATTTCAGATAGATCAGTGAACGGAGTGTCTTGACACTAGCTTATCTCTACTTACCCTGCTATGCGGGATGAAGCGTGAAGTTGTAAATCAAATATTATTATATAAACAATTACTTAAATATTTCTTGCGAATAATATGTATTTTTCAAGTCGTCTTACCTTTATAAAATTTCCACCCACTGGATAAGATTGGAAATATTTAGTAAAATAATATGTGATTATTACATAATGAGGCCGTTCGTGGTTCAGTAGAACAGCCTGCACAGAAAGCACCTAGTGTCAAGACACTCCGTAATTCGCTTTCCACTGAATTCGAGACATTGCATGTTGAGTGATGGAACTCAACGCCGCACTTTGTATTACCAGAGCGAGGAATTGAAAATAATTTTAAATATAATTACTCCCAGGAGTGGGGATCGAACCTACAACCGATCGCGCTTACAGTTAGACTCTGTCACACTGCGCCACGACCGGCCCCAATTATTTTTCTCTCTTTATAAAAAACAAATTAGCAAATTTAATTCTGTGGTCTACGGTGCTACAATGGTGAAGAGTAAATTTTAAACACGTTTGGTTGTGTGTTCGATTCCCATTTGGGGATTAAAGTTAAAATTTATTTTCATACCTCCGTTTTGGTAAGGAAAAACGCGGTGTTGAGTTTCCCACTTAACACGCAATGTCTCGAGTTCAGATCACGGAGTGTCTTGACACTAGATTATAAAGCGAAATTAAGTTTGAAGTTGAAAAAAAATCCCCTTACTAGAAACTAGCAAACTAAAACATCTGGTACAATTCTTAGGTAAGACCTCATTTAACAGGTGAGTTCCATATTTCATTTGAACTATGAACTCTACCGGAAGTTACACAACTTCCGCCTACACAGGCGGATCAAAACTACTGTGCGGGATAGGTTATAAGCGATTTAATATATTCATGAAATATATTAAATTTGCCTAAAAATAATAGGCCGGATTGAGGGAGGTCGTGACGCAGTGTGCCAGCGTCTGATTGTAAACGCGATCGGTTGTGAATTCGATCCCCACTCGGGGGAGTGATTACATTTAAATTATTTCCACTTCCTCGCTCTGATAAAGACAAAGTGCAGCGTTGAGTTCCACCACTCAACTCACAATGTCTTGACTTCGGTGGAAAGCGAAGTATGAAGTGTCTTGATACTAGGTACTTTTTTTCTACCCAGCTATGCGGGATAAAATCGAGAAACATTTTGCTAAAAAATAATTTTGTAGTTTTTCCTTGTTATATCATTTTAAAATTAAACAATGTTTAAAAAAGATAGTAACAATATACTGCACTGAAAATAAAGATAGAAAATGGTAGAAATCATAACTGATCGCGTTTACAGTGAGACGCATTGCCACTGCGCCACGACTGGCCTGAATAACATAATATTAGAATTATTTAAAAATAAATTTTAAATTTAAAAAAAAAATATATTAATTTCACAATTATAACGACTCAATTCACAATTATTTTATGATAACAGAATACAAACTGGTTTTTTATAAATAAAATAAATAGTATATACGATTATAACTTGTACCACACGCTTAGGGTTGCCTTTCCCCCAAAGCTGCGTAATAATAAATGTCAGTTTTATAGTAAATTGTAACGGAAACTATTGTAAAAATTGTTTTGCCGTTCTTAGAAAATAAATGAAATCTTTATTTTTGGACGCCATTGTGGCGCAAAACGAGCTCGAAGTAACGGTGGTTGGGGGTTCAAATATTTTTTAAGGAGAAGCAAAAAATTCAGTACTATATTAAGATCAAAATTATTAAAAAATGTATTTTGCTACTCACAGATTGTCATATAAATTTATTACTAGCTAGCTTTAATTCCTTTACTTATCTATGCATTATTCTGATTACATCTCATACTTCCAGATGCATGCATTATTCTGATTATATAGAAATAGATGTAATAATGAAGAGTAACTGACGCTTCTTTTCTTTCTCTCTTTCTAATTATAAAATCTTCTAGGAGATAATTTTGCTGTTCGTTTATCTTAAAATGCAACATAAATGCCGGTAGTCATATATAAATATAAACTTTCTATCTCTACACGTTCTAGAGAAAACGAGTCTAGACAGACTGGAGACTGGACAAAGAAGTGAACTTATAACGGTTCCGTTCTTTCCTTTTGAGATACGGTACCCTAAAGTTAGAATTAAAAAAAAAATGATATTTTAAATGAAACAATTTTACACTATATATTTTGGTATTGCAAAATAAATTATTGAAAACACGAAATTTCAAATACTTTGCAGTAGTCCGTGGTCATATATTGTGGTAGGGTTTAGAAAAATGTATTTTTGAATACTAAAATACACGCAATTAATCCGTTTAAAATATTTTTTTTTAAATATGTAATAATCGCAAAAGTCAAATGTCTTATTAGAGTATATAAGTATTTATATGATTTTCCATTGTCCCCCAGGCACGGAGATGTCGCTCGGGCGAGGTGCAGATGGCGCGGGCTGAGCGCGCTCGGCTAGGCGCCCATGCGCGCCTGCCTCCTCCTGTGCGCGGCGCTCGCGCTCGCCGCCCGGCCGCGAGCCGCCGCCTCGCACGCGCGCGCACACACCCAGCTGGGGGACCAGCCACTGTACAGGCACCAGCCGGAGCCCAGGCTAGAGCACATCAAAACACAAATACTTGCCAAGGTTACACGAAATAAAATCTTTATATTCGTCATTTTTGTTCAATTTAATTGCCGCTCGTGGCGCAGTGAGACGGCGTCTGACTGTAAACGCGTTTGGTTGTGGGTTCCATTTTCACTGGGGGGAATGATGTATTTAAAATTTATTTTCATTTTTCCGCTCTGGTAATACAAAGCGTGGCGTTGAGATCGTCATTCAATACGGAATGCCTCGATTTCGGTCAGAAAGCCGTCAACAGGGTGTCTTTTGCTTTTTTTTTAGCTTCACGCTTTTTATCCCGCATAGCAGGGTAGACAGAAAGTACCTAGCGTCAAAACACTCGCATGTTGAGTGGCGGAACTCAACGCCGCACTTTGTCTTACCAGAGCGAGGAAGTGAAAATAATTTATATATAATCACTCACCCGAGTGGGGATCGAACCAATCATGTTATAGTTGGACGTTGTCACACTGCGCCACGACCATTGTTCGTAATACTCTATTTATTGATAGATTTACCAGTAGTTCAATACACAGCCTGGGGTTCCGGATTCGGGGAATAGCAAATTTAGTGATTTTTTTAATTTTCCGACCGACTTTCTTGCTAACTTATAGTTATTTTTTTGTGACAGGTTATTCACATTTTATAAAGCTTAAATTATTTTGTAAACATCGATATAACTGATATTGATTTTAATTTTATCTATTGATTATTTGTATTCAATATGCATCGAGGCAAGAAATGTATTATAATTAGGATATTTAAATGAATCACGATAATTAAGATAAGATGAATCAGAAAAGGACACGGACGCGATAAGTCTATTTATTGTTTTTTTTTTAAATAATCGATTTTTTACATTTTTTCCCCGTTACAGCTGGGTCTCTCATCGCGGCCCACTCCCTTAGGGGCGCCACCTCGTGACGTCGTCAGACAGATACTGGCAAGAGCAGCTGACCCGCAGCCCGAGCATCTGCCAGAACCTGAACAAAGCATGCGAGAAATTATCGCTATAGCACACAGAGGTACGGAGTGGTTGCGGGTTCGATTCCCATTTCGATAAATAATCATTTTTTTTTGTAAGAAGAAAGTAAGCAGTAGATGCAGTCGATGTAATTGTGAATTTATTTTATTTTTGCTTTTATTTTGGTATAATTGGATTTTTTTTGACACGTCTGAATAATTCAAATCGTTATTAGGTCGCTTTATGGAAGAAACCTAGAATGTCCATTTTTTTTTATAATTCCATATAAAGTAAATCGATAATTATTTTAATACGAAAATTAGAAACCACAGATATTTAAGTTCAACAATTTTTATTTCACAGATAAAATATGTATGAATAAAGGAAAAAAAACTTGACATTTCTATATTATGACATTAGACGTGATTACAGGCTTAAATATTTTCATCGACCTCAATCTGAGGTTAGACCTGTATAGCTATGTCTGCATATGTATGTCTGTATAAGTATGTCTGTATAAGTATGTCTGTATAAGTATGTCAGAACTGTGCCTTAGATTAGCCTGTCTAGCGTATTACATGACCTATATGCTAGGGTTGCCAGTGTACAATTATTTTACAAATGACTATAATATATTATATATTTTGGATTGCCTTTTTTTAAATTATTCAAACTATACTCCATTAAAATATAATTGATTTTATGGAATGGTTGAGTTTTTTATATTTTCTAACATTTATTCAAACATTGAGGATCGAAAATGATTTTTAGAAAAATAACAAACATGTATAAAAACGTATTTAGTTAGAACTCATAGGTCAGTAGTTAGTAGCAGTAGCACTGGGGTGGTTTTCAAGAGGTATAAGTTCGAATCCCGCTCCGTTCAAATTTATATATGCTCACTATTTTTTTTCTGAAAAGTTTTTGACTGCAAAACCGTTAGAATTAAAAATGTTTTACTTGAAAATACGTATGGAAATATTTCTGTAGACTAAAAGATCTAAAGCAAGTAAAGATCAAATCGCTAGGCTTTTCTACTTTCACCAAAAGGAATGTGTAAGCAAAAGAATTTTCTTGATATGTTCTTTTATGACATTTATAAGATAAGTATATTTTAATATTTTTGTTTTTTACAATCAAGAGGTCATCGTGGCACAGTGTGACATAGTTCAGTATAGTGTGACAGTAAACGCAATTGATGGTGGGTTCGATTCCCACTCGGAGGAATGACCCAAGTTCTCCTCTCTGGTAAAACAATACACGGCGTTGATCACGCAATATCTTGATTTTCGGTTAAAAAGCAGTCTACGGAGTGTCTTGACACTCGGGTGACTCCAATTACCCTACTACGTGGAATAAGGCGTGAAGCTGCTCGTTTAATAATATTTATCTCTATAACGTAGACGGCTGGCAACCCTATACGTTTGTTTTGATTTTGCTATATCATCGTCTGGGATTTTTTAAGGTCTGTTTTTTTTGGGAAAATCCAGACAAATTTAGGTCTAGTCTAGTCATAGTTTAGGTTGTACTTCTTTGTACTTCTTGTTTTTTTTATATAATAGATTCATCTTTTGTTAAGGTCTTGCATCGTAACTTAACTCCGTTAAATATCTAATTATGCAATTATATGAAGTCGACAGTCTAAGTTCGCTAGCTAGGAATTTACAGGAAAAAATTTAAAACAATTGTATATATGTATATATATTAGTACGTTATAAATAATATCATATTTTTTTAACCTTTAAAGGATGTCCTCTGAGTAAGTGGCTGCTTAATCATTGGGTGTCTTTTAAAAAATATTTTTTTATTATTCAGTCTTATTTATTGAAATAAATATATATATATTTTTATTTTTCATTTGTTTAATAATAATAATAATTATTATAATTTTGATTAAAAAATAATCAAATATCAAATTATACAATGCAACTAACTGCAGCTGCTGTTTACAAAAGCGCATAATTTAACCCTTAAATGTACGGTGTTTTTTTTTAATTAATATATATCAATACGTGAAAAAAAAATATTTTGACATTTGACATGTCGTATATTCTAGTATTTGGACATTCAATATTTAAAATTAAAAAACTTGACATTTCAAACATATTACAGTAATAGGTGTTAAAAATCATGTTTATATATATATATATATATATATATATATATATATATATATATATATATATGTATATATATATATATACTAACTAGACATGGGACACCATGGACGCATTGAGAAGGCGTTGCCATAGCAACGTGTATATAACATTTTTTTTCTATAACTGTTTTATTTAAGGGTTAAGTTAATATATTCAAATTATTACTGTTTATACTTCAAAGGCGAAATGACTGTTTTTTTTAATATTCTAGTTAATAATATATAATTTAATAACGGTTATTTTAATTTGCTATGAGAATATTTTCAGATTTTGATATAATAAGATATATACTTCATGGATGCTGTATAATATGTAAGTATTATTTGTTACTTATTTTTTTTAGGAATTAAAAATATATATATACCAGCGTGGCGTTAGGTTCCGCCACCGCAACACACAATGTCTCGATTTTAGACTGAATGCAATCAATGAAGTGTCTAGACTACTAGGCTGTCCCTGACTTCCCTGCTTTGCAAAGTAAAGTGTGAAGATGCTTATATTAGAAGTATTGCCTGTAATAAATAAGTCATAATGACAAGGTCAGACAAGGCAAGATAAAGTGCGGCGTTGAGTTCCGCCATTCAACACGTAATGTCTCAATTTCGACGGGAAGCGCAGTACGGAGTATCTTGACAGAAGGTTCTCTCTGACTACATCGAAAAGAGTAAAGTTGCTAAAAAGATATTTATAAACATGTATTCTCATATATTAACTATTCTTAAAGTGTTATTCCACACTTACGATTAGAAAGCATTATTGAAAAAACGTATAAAAATTTGAATGCAGCGGGATTTGTACCCGCGCCTTTTGAACGCATGGCTTAGCGGTCAGAGCCTTGGACGTTATCCAAGAGGCGCGGGTTCGAATCCCGCTGCGTTCAAATTTTTATACGTTTTTTCAATAATGTATTCTCTTGGTTTATTAAAATTAATTAACTATTGTGGGCTTGAAAGGCAAAATGTGCTACTTTTGTCACTTTCAACAAAGTGCCTAAAAATGGATTCCGGCGTTAATCAGAAAATATGAATTTTGCATTAAGTTAACAATCCTTGCAATACGATATATTTTTTAAATGAAGTAAAGTATGAATATAATTTCTTATTCGCGGTATAATATAGCCTAGTTATTAGAACCTACTTAAAGTCTAAGATTCGATCTTGTTAGTTTATCTATTTGAGGATGTATCCGTCAATGTTTACTTTTCGACAAAAGATACAGGCAATATACGGAGTTAAGCTCCGTTATTTAAAAAATATTGAAATGAAAAGAGTATTGATTTAATAGATTTTTTATCTCACATTAGAAGATACGTAGAATAGAAAGAATGTGTACTGTAATTTTGTATGCATAGTTTGCGGATTTGATTCTCACTCGGGGCAGTCGTTATATATATATATATATATATATATATATATATATATATATATATATATATATATATATTGTATATATGTATATATATTAGTATGTTATAAATAATATCACATTTTTTTAACCTTTAAAGGATGTCCTCTGAGTAAGTGGCTGCTTACTCATTGGGTGTCTTTTAAAAAATATTTTTTTATTATTTATTGAAATAAATATATATATATTTTTTATTTTTCATTTGTTTAATAATAATTATTATTATTATAATTTTAATTAAAAAATAATCAAATATCAAATTATACAATGCAACTAACTGCAGCTGCTGTTTACAAAAGCGCATAATTTAACCCTTAAATGTACGGTGTTTTTTTAAATTAATATAAACGTTATATATATATATATATATATATATATATATATATATATATATATATATATATATATATATATATATATATATATATATATATAAAGATTTAATAAAATCAAGTAACATCTCATGCAATATTCTTCATTTCCCAATAAATTTACCAAAATATAGACGAGCCTGACGCAAATTATGCTTACGACGTACTTTTCCTTGATATACAATGTATGGAAGTACCCTCCGTACAAAAATATAATAAGAAAAAAATAATACAACTTGTACGCTCTAAATGTATAATTTATAAACACATAACCATCAATATTGTCGGAAGCGGTTTCACGCTTTTGGGCGTATCCGCGTGCTCAGAGAGAGCATAGTGTCTAGACACTCCGTTTTTCTCTTGTGCCCTAAAATTGAGAAAATATTAACTAAACTCATAAGCTTATCGTTCAAATTCCTCAGCTTAAAAAAGATTACATATAGTATAGTATAGTTAAATAACACGCGGCGTTTAAAACCGCTACTTAGCATGTCATTTCTTTAAAAACCGAAAATTAAAACACGGAACATCAGTTTAAATATTAATAGAATCGATAAAAAATACTAAATATTGTTCTTTTTATAAAAATAATTACTTCAAGTATGGGTTTTATTTAATTTGAAATATTGAAAAAATATTTTTTTTTACAGGACTTTTTATGAGTCTTTAGCAATCGCTCGTGTCATGAAGCCGGATGTATTGAAAACAAAGGTGGGAAGAAAATTAATTTTTTATTTTAGCTTCTAGCTTTCGCTTACTTGCTAGTGTCAAAACACTCCGTACTTCGCTTTCCGCCGAATTCGAGACATTGCGTGTTGAGTGGTAAAAATCAACGCCGCACCAAAGTGCGTAAAACAAATCTAACCAGAGCGATGAAGTGAAATTAATTTAAATATAATCACTCCCGCGAGTGGGAATCGAACCCATAACTTTTCGCAGTTACAGTCAGACGTTGTCCCGCTGCGCCACGACCGGCCTCAAACTTATTTTATTAGCATATCACTTAGTATATCAACCCACTTATATTGCTAGCATTAATGATTTTCAAATTGAACCCAAGACCATCGCGCTAATAGTACTATCCCAGTAAGTTGTTAATTGAACTTATAGGTAGTTAAAACTTAAATCGTATCGAGAATGAATTCGAATTCCGCTGAGTTCAAATTTTTATACTTTAACATTAAAATAAAAAAACACATATTTTAATATTGAAAACCATATATAAGAAGTGATTATATATATTTTTTCTATTTCCTCGCTCTGCTAAAACAAAACGCGGCGTTGAGTTCTGCCACTCAACACGCAATATCTCGGCGGAAAAGTGATTACGGAGTGTCTTAACACTATTTACTTCCTGTCTGCCTTTTATGGGATAAAAGCGTGAAGCTAATAACAAAAAAAATAAACATTTCTATAAGAATTACTAACAGGATTAGTATAATGGTCAAAATAATATAATATAAGCTCAAGTCGTAAGAGACTTATGAGAAGAAGTCAGTTGAAACGGATGATACTGGAGGAAGGTCACGTAAAAGGCATTTTTTTAACATCTCTATTTTCTATAATATAATAATTATAAACTTTTAGTATAACAGTGTACACTAAGCCTTATTATAACAAGATTATGATTTAGTACTGCTTTCAGAAAGAAAGAAAACCTAGTGTTTAAATGTAAAACGTGTCATTAAATGTACTGCCTCTTTAGTACTAGAAAGACAACTGATAAACTGGATAGAAAAGCATGAGACCGCCCCAAAGGGCATGTATGACTGTGGACGAGGCGAAAGATGCATGCAAGTAGAGATTTTTACAAATTTCTACTACTTAAAGATTATTAAGAATAATCGTTTAACAAGAGAGATTGCTATTTTATTTTAATATTTACTATTTTTAAAGTGTTATTCCACACTTAGGATTAGAAAACATTTTTGAAAAAACGTATAAAAATTTTTTCTAAAAAAATCTCTCTACAGAGATGCTAACAACATAAATAAGTTGTAACAAAAACGTATAAGAATTTCGACGCAGCTGGTAGTAGAACGCATGGCTTAGCGGTCAGAGCGCTTGGACGGTATCCAAGAGGCGCGGGTTCGAATCCCGCTGCGTTCAAATTTTTATACGTTTTTTCAAAAATGTTTTCTAATCCTAAGTGTGGAATAACACTTTAAAAATAGTAAATATTATAATAAAATAGCAATCTCTCTTGTTAAACGATTATTCTTAATAATCTTTAAGTAGTAGAAATTTGTAAAAATCTCTCTACAGAGATGCTAACAACATAAATAAGTTGTAACAAAAACGTATAAGAATTTCGACGCAGCTGGTAGTAGAACGCATGGCTTAGCGGTCAGAGCGCTTGGACGGTATCCAAGAGGCGCGGGTTCGAATCCCGCTGCGTTCAAATTTTTATACGTTTTTTCAAAAATGTTTTCTAATCCTAAATGTGGAATAACACTTTAAAAATAGTAAATATTAAAATAAAATAGCAATCTCTCTTATTAAACGATTATTCTTAATAATCTTTAAGTAGTAGAAATTTGTAAAAATCTCTCTACAGAGATGCTAACAACATAAATAAGTTGTAACAAAAACGTATAAGAATTTCGACGCAGCTGGTAGTAGAACGCATGGCTTAGCGGTCAGAGCGCTTGGACGGTATCCAAGAGGCGCTGGTTCGAATCCCGCTGCGTTCAAATTTTTATACGTTTTTTCAAAAATGTTTTCTAATCCTAAGTGTGGAATAACACTTTAAAAATAGTAAATATTAAAATAAAATAGCAATCTCTCTTGTTAAACGATTATTCTTAATAATCTTTAAGTAGTAGAAATTTGTAAAAATCTCTCTACAGAGATGCTAACAACATAAATAAGTTGTAACAAAAACGTATAAGAATTTCGACGCAGCTGGTAGTAGAACGCATGGCTTAGCAGTCAGAGCGCTTGGACGGTATCCAAGAGGCGCGGGTTCGAATCCCGCTGCGTTCAAATTTTTATACGTTTTTTCAAAAATGTTTTCTAATCCTAAGTGTGGAATAACACTTTAAAAATAGTAAATATTAAAGTATCGTAGCGTTTGGTGGTTTGGTGCTAGGCTTGGCTTTAGGCATAAGGTAAGAAACTGAAAAATTAAAAAAGCCCAATATGTGAAAAAAGTACTTTCACGCGACTAGAATATATATATACATATATATATAGAAAAAATATTTTGATTATTTTACATACATATTATGAATACAATTTGGTTAAAACAGCTTCACGTTTTATCCTGTTCCATCACGTTATGTCCTACATCGTAATGTCAAGATACTACTTACCAAGTACCCCCGAATGGGAATCAAACCTATAACCAATAGAAATTAGCAATTAGATGGTATCCCATTATGCCGTGATGGCTACAAACTTTGTTAAAAATATTTAAATTTTCTATTTGAAAATATTATTTGTTTTGTAAATGTTATTTGTCTATCATTGTAGGTTAATCTTGAAATATAGAAGTATATATATATATATATATATATATATATATATATATATATATATATATATATATATATATATATATAATATATATATATATATATATATATATATATATATATACTTCTATATATATACTTCTTGGCCGTTTCATTTTATTCCAAATTTGTCCACGTGTCCGGATAGGATGACAATACAATTTTAATACCTCATGTCCTTGCCAGGATCACCAGGTCCATGAGTTTTATTTTAGCTTCAAGTTTTTATCCCGTATAGCAGGATAGACAGGAAGCACCTAGTGTCGAGACACTCCGTACTTCGATTTCCGCCGAATTCCACACATTGTGTACTTAGTGGCGAAATTCAACTCCGCACATTTATACGTTATTTCTTTTAGTTTTATTTAAAATAGTTTTCCAGTAGCAACTAAGTTGAACTACAGTATACAAACTATTTATATAAGGCGCTAATATTCTAATGTACTTCTTAAATTCATATTCATTTTTGGCTGAAGAGCGAAACGAAGTGATTTTACACTAGGTTCCTTCCATCCAGCTATGGGGGATAAAGCTTAAAGCTGTTTTTTTATCAATTACTGTATAAATACCTTTTTTATCTTAGTATAAGATTTTCTTTAACATTAGAACATTTGAGGCCAGTCGTGGCGCAGTGTGAGAGCGTCTGACTGTAAACGCGACCGGTTGTGGGTTCGATCCCCACTCGGAGGAGTGATTATATTTAAATTATTTTCAATTCCTCACTCTGGTAAAGGCAAAATATGGCGTTAAATTCCACCACTCCACACGCAATTTTTCGACTTCGGTGGAAAGCGAAGTACGGAGTGTCACCAGGGTACTTTCTGTCTACCCTGCTATTCTATAATTAACCTAATAATAAAGTATCTAAATTAATAATCTTATTAAAAAGTTCAGTATTTTATAATATTTAAGTTGCCAACTTAATTTACTTACTGTTTCACAACTGATCAATATTTTACTATTTTTAAAATGTTTCTATATTTAAAATGAGATACCTTTTTTTATATGACGTATAAAAATTTAGACGCAGCGGGATTCGTACCTGCGCCTTTTAAAAACCGCCCAAAGGAAATGTCTACTAAGCCATATCAGAGCACTAGTTAATAGCTTGTCAATATATTTACGTTGGTGATTGGTTAGTGTATAATGGTAACAGATTCATATCCCATATCAGATATAATTATATGAAAAAAAAATCTATTGGATATATAGAACTATTTCAAATTAACTGTTTTTAATAATGTAAAGTAAACGATAAAAACAAACACAATTAGAAAGATAAGCATAATTACTCAATAAGCAGTATATAATATATATATATATATATATATATATATATATATATATATATATATATATATATATATATATATATATATATTATCTACCTCAAAGAAACCTCTATTTTGGGTTCTGTCACCTATATTTTGTAAATAAACTAAATTTTATACCTCACTTTTATAAGCAGGAAAATCCGCGGACAACAACTAACTTTTGTATATAGAGTATAAATTTCAGAGCTTTTAAAATATAATATTTAAGGACTGAACGCTTGGACGGTCATATACATATTAAGACTTTAATAGCAAAAAAAATCCCATAAAACAGTTCCTGCCAAGTATTTTTATGGAAACAGTTAATTTTAAATAGGCTAGAGGACATCTCGGCTATGCAATAATCGTGTATGTATGTACGTGTGTATGTATGTATGTATAACATCCTTAAATAGTTATGCAACATAACGTTTGGGATGCTGCCAAAGTATAGACCGGGAGGTCTTGCCAGACGTAGTACAGGGGGCAGTGGCGAGTTTACGTATCACTTCTTACTGGTCTGGGCAAATTTTATTTTTATCTATTACTAATTTTCTATTAATTTGTTTATATATATATATATATATATATATATATATATATATATATATATATATATATATATATATATATATATACTTATATTTTTTATATGTATACTAAAATTAAATTTTAGCAAACACATGTTTATAATATAAGGTAAATAATTCATACTGTATGCATAATATAAATATATAACAAATATTTATTTACTCTTTGTTATATTTAAATTAATTTAGTTATACCAACGTATATAACTAATACACACAATAATTGTGGGTTTGAATCCCACTCTGGTCTGTATATATATATATATATATATATATATATATATATATATATATATATATATATATATATTTAAGAAGAAATAAGAAAATAAAGAATTAAGTGATGTTACACTTATAATTGAACATAAAAAGAACTATTATAAGTAAATATGTTTTAAAAACAAATCGCCTTGACCCGTTCAGAAAAATTGAAATCAAACTACGTCAAATTTATATTCTTAAAAATTGGGTTGCCTTTTCTGTGTAATTTTGCGGTTCGGTTCAACAATCACGTTTATTCTCACAATTTATTACTGCGGCCAAGTTTCAGTTAAAAATACAACGCTTCAAGGACTGCATATTTATTGTTTCTGGTTATCCTACTTGGCAATCAAGTCCATGTTTATTATGTGCGTTTATAATCTGCGACATTATATTTTTTTTGAAACTGACGCGGCCAAGACGTAAAACTCTCAAAATGTAAGATTTAATAGTGAAATATATAATCTCTTGACATAGTGCATTGCTATTCAGAATTTATTGTTTGTAGGCAGTGTAATGCGGATAAACGCAGGGCTATGACTCAGATGAGCATGTACGTATTGGAATATATATTGTGTTTTGACAGTATCATGAAACACCTTGGGTTCTAACCTGAATAAATAATTCTCAATTATACATTTGAATATTCTAATTTATTACCAATAAGGTTTTATAAAATAAAAAAAACGTGAATATTCAATCACACAATGGAAGGAAGATCAAAAATGAAAAGATAAAGAATATAACTTGCTTATAGCTTACTTAGAACGCTATAAATGACGTTTGTGCCATATTTTGAGTACATTATAAAAATACAATGATCTGAGGGATCTTTCCTTTTTTACATTATAATATTTTAACAAAAATTTCGATAGATAATAAAAAAGAAAAGTTGAAAATAATTATACAGGCCGAACGTGACACAGTGGGACAGCGTCTAACTTTAAAAGCGATCGGTTATGAGTTCGATCCCACTCGGGGGAGTGATTATATTTAAATTATTTTCACTTCCTCACTCTGGTAAAGACAAAGTGTGGCGTTGAGTTTCACGCAACTCAACACGCAATGTCTTGAATTCGGTGGAAAGCGAAGTACGGAGTGCCTTAACACTAGGTACTTTCAGTCTACCCTGCTATGCGGGATAAAAGCGTGAAGGTAGAGAAAAAGGAAATATTTACTAAATTGAAATAAAATTTGAAAATAAATAAATTTAAATATTTATTTCTTCTTAAATGAATACTGCAGCTATCAAATAGAGATTAAGCTTTAGTGCTTACATAAAATAAATTAAGACTTTTTTCTTTATAACATTTTCTTCGGTATATGTTGCAGATAAAACATTTGTATGAAGCGAGGGCATCCACCCTAGAAGTATGCTAGAAGAAAAGACCAAGAAGAATGTTAAAAAGGTAATTATAATCAATATTATTAATATAATACGACCAATAATAGAAATAAAAAAACTGAAACGACACCTTATCCAATTTTTATCACTTTTATGAAATGCAACATTTTTATATCCTTAACAGTATTTGTAAATATTTTACCATGTTCAAACCCACCACTACCATACACAGGCTCATTTTAAATGATATATATATATATATATATAGATATATATATATATATATATATATATATATATATATATATATATATGTATATATATATAGACTAGCACAACTTCAGTAGACTCCAGTATAGTAGGTAATATATCAAAATTATGCCTTTAGGAGACAATAAAATTTTAAAGTTAAAACTGCTCCAGCATTATTGTTGAATCGCTCGTATTAATGTGGACGTATAACGGCTTCTCGGCCATTTACGTCGGACCCGAATTAAAAAGATAAATCACAGAATTGCATTTGGCTGTGCGTACATAGAAACAAGAAATACGTTTAGAAATATAACATTTATTTGCAGTTATATAGTTTTTATGGTTTGTTTTTTTTTTTAATAAAAAAAGCTAGAAAAAGAATATAAGTACAGTATTTTGTTGATAGTCTAGTTAAATTTCTAGGGTAACGGCTTTTGATGTCTTTTTTTATTTATATTAATGAGACACTAAAATTCTGTTTTAAAATACTAATAAATTTTCAGAAATATTTCATACAATGTGGTCCAAATTAGACAAAATATTAAATTTCTATACAAATAAAGATTTTTACTTAACTTGATTTTTTTAGCAAAGCCCCAAAAAAACATTCAGATAAATGAATCGGGCGTTGAAAATCGTAAATTGGAACTTTAAAAAGATCTAAAATAATACGTTCCGGGGTTTTCGAGCAGTAAATTTTGAAGAGAAAGAAGAAATAGCGACCGCCGCCTGGTCTATAGTATATTGACTCGTTCAGACTGTACAATGACCTTTCATTTTTAAACATTTTTTTTAGCTTCACGCTCTATCAGATAGAATTTAGTGATAAGACACTAAATTATTCACTTTCTGCTAGAATTAGAGACATTGAGAAAATGAGAATTATTAAAATATTGTTATTACCCTGAGTGGGAATCGAACTTTAAGCCACTGCGCCTTACTGTCAAGACACTGTCTCACTGAGTCTCGATGGCCTCTACTTTTAGTTTTATAATTGTGAATTTATGAGATGTATGTGAGTGATGCCGGTCGTGGCGCAGTGGGACAGCGTCTGACTGTGACCGGGAAGGGTTGTGGGTTGGATTCCCACTGGGGGGAGTGGTTATATTTAAACTATTTTCACATTTCTTCGCACTGTTAAGACAAAGGAGAAAAGTAGGAAACTAAAAAAAATATAATAATAGTCTAATTCTCGTACTCAATCACAGTGTTGTTGATATATTCCTGACCTTTATTTGGCATATAGGTATCAATTTGTATTGCGTTTTTCCCTGATATGGTTAAAGAAAGTGACATGTTGGTTTTACCAATACCGGGCTAATAATATTTATGATCGGATAAAAACGGAAGAAAAGAGTGTCGCATCACTAGATTATTTCTGAGATTATTATATAAGAATGAGGAATGGAGAGTGCTGACACTTGGGTCTACCTGGTTACTTTGATGAATTAATTCTGATAATTATTTTCAGGATGAATAAGCTTTGGAAGTATACATAAATATCAGAGAAAGTAGAAGAAAAGGCTAAATCTATTTCGTCTAAAAATTTACACCTATTTCCGATTATAGCGAGGTAGGCAGAAAGAGTCTAGTAACAAATAACTTTGCACCTTCATTCCTTTTACCGCGTAACCCTAATCATTGAGAAGTTGGTGTCAAGACTGAAATCACTCCATTTTCCACTTTAGGCCTGACACATTGTGTTTTGAGTGTCGCAACTCAACGTCTATCATTGTTTTACTATTTTCCATTAATTATGCTGAGTGAGTTTGTAACCACTGCGCCTCTACGTCCTTATCTCCTATGTTATATATTTTGTGTATCTTAAATATATATACTTATGTGATTTATTTCTCTTTTTCAGAACCAGAAGTATCGCTGATCCTGCTGGGAGATCCACTTCGTAAAGTGTTTATATTTAATTATTTCAAAATTGTTGTTATTTACATTTTTTATAAATAAATGTTATTTTGGAAATGGAATAAAATCTTTATATTAATAATACTAGCGGCCCGCTCGCAACTTCACCCGCAAGAACTCACTATGCCATAGCTATTTCTGTCTTCTATCTGCCCGCGTTCTTGCTTAAATCTCAGATTTTGGCCAAATTTATCATGCTTCATATAAACAATATTAAGTCTTCTTATAAATATGCGAGTGTCCCTAAAACTTTAAAATCTCGTCTGCCATAAAACCTGTTTTAACGAATATCTCCTTCTACCTCCAAATTTCATGTCATCTTGGATAGGTTGTAGGGATATGTGATTTTATACAACCATTTATTATAACATAATCCACATGTGTCTCCTGATGTATATATCACCCAAATATGGCACCATGGTCCATATGTGATTTACCCATCCATATATGCCACCATGATCCACATGTGATGATTAGCCTTATCGATACATACCACAGTCAACTGTGATTTCACTCATCCACATATGATACCACAGTCCAGCTGTGCTTACAATCATTCATATTTAGCATCATTGTCCGCATGTGATATTACTCGTCCACACATACCATCAATCTTTACATGTAATTTTACTCGTCCATATATGACATCGTGCCCTACAAGTGATTTCACCCATCCACACAAGCCATCGTGAACCACATGTGACTTGGCTTATCCACACATGATATGTGGACTACGTGTGATTTTCCGTGTCCACATATAATATTATTGCCCACATGTGATTTTACTTATCTACATGTGACATCATGGTCCACATGTGATTTCACCGACCCACATATGACATCATGATTCACATGAGATTTCACCCATCCGCACATGTCACCATGGTCCACATGTGATTTCACTCGTCCATATATGAAATCATGGTCCACGTGTGATTTTGCACGTCCACATATGACATCGTTGTCCACATGTAATTTGACTCATCCACGTATGACCCATCCATTCACACACGCCACCATGATCCACATGTGATTTGACTTATCCACATATGACATTATAGTCTACATGTGATTATTCTTGTCCATATATGACGTCATGGTCCACATTTAATTTTAATCGTCCACATATGACATCATAGTCCACATGTGATTTAATCTACCTACATATGACATCAGTGTTCACATGTTATTTCATCGAACACATATGACATCATGATTCACATGTGATTTCATCTATGCATGCACATGTGATTTTATTCATCCACTTATGACATCATGGTCAACATATAATTTTACTCGTCCACACATGACATCCTTGTCCACATGTGCAGATGCGATTTCAAGAGTCCACATACGAATTCACCTGCCCATAGGCCAAGGTGTAGTGAAACTGAGCACATAGAGCTTGACTGCCAACGAGATTGGTTGTGTGTTCCATTACACCCGATAAAAAGATTAGATTATATAAAATATTAGTTATGTCTTTTGGTCTTCTTTGCATTCTAGCATAAATCACAATAATTTTTAATTTTTATACATACAATTTAAATTTATACCAAATAGTTTATGTAGGGAATTAACTTTTCTACTGTTTTATATTACAAGAAGTGGCCCGTTTACAGCTTCGCTCCCTAAAACTACATGGCTATTTTGTTTTTGCAACCGTCTCTTATCTATTGTCCCTCGTTCTGACTTAGAGCAAAACCTTTTTTTAAATTAATTTCTCTCTTTTTAATTTACTTTGCCTCATATGTGACAATGTGTATAGATGAAAATAGTGTTAAAATTCGTTACTTAGTTTGAAAAAGATTTTTGACGTTTGGAACACCTTACAGTTCTCGGTGGTCACTGATAGATTGAGGTCGCATACCCTTCTGTTGCAAATGATATTTAAAGTAAGTAAGAGTCTTGAAAATTACAGATTTTATGATGTATACCATGAAGGTAATATAAGTGGCAAGTTTTAAAATATAAATAATTAAATGAGGCGTACGGAGGTCGTAGCCTTGGAATTTCCTCCCTCTGAAAACACTGCTAGCAATAAAGCATGAAACTAATATTAATAATAATAATTGAAAGGTAGGTCATGCCCTAATTCTCAGCAAGATCACCCTTGTAACCTTACAGCAGCTTCTGAATGTAGTATATCGTTAAATTAACGTCACAATTGCGCAATAGAAAAGCGTTAAATTGTACAATCCCCATAATAACTCCCACCAATGATTTTTATTATCAGTATATCTAAAATCTAGTTATTTCGGAAAAAAACGTGTGTTTTAAATTATTCCTATTTTTAAAAAGGGCTGTGATATTAAACGTGTAATTACGTCACTCCGATAGTTTGCGACACTGACACTAAAAGGGAAAATAAAAACACGATGTGTAACAGGAATTCTATTACACTGGCCGGTGAATATTTTATACACGTTAGTCGGTACAGTTCAACGGCCAAGTTTCATAGAACAAAAAATAAATGTAATCATAAAGATATTGCTGTAAGGAACTTTAAACTTGGCTACATTTTCTCTAGAGATTTTATTATATTTTAAAGATAAACAAGCAGTAGCATCGATCTTGGCCATTTTTTTACAGAATGTTTTCTGTGGGATTTCACTTTTTTTCACAGAAAGCTGGCAAGACGTGGGCAGATTAAGTCATTAGATTTTCTTATTTCTTTTTTTTTTAGAAGTATTTTTCATTATATATTTTATTTTACTATGTCCATATTATTTTCCTTTTAATTTTGGTTTATATTCATATTACAAGGAGACACCCATTTCATAATACAGGAATAGTTTGGGTGTGTACCTTCCAGCTTCTCATCAGGGTCCGAAGGTAACAGTTCAACGTATTCAATACGCATCTTGTTTTCCTCTAGCTTTCGCTTGATAACCCTGACGCAGTCCTTTATTGGTGTACTGGTAAAAAGTGACTGGACATCAAAACTGACCATGGTTTCATTGTTAGCTAACTTAAAATCGTTCAATCCGCTAACAAAATGGTAAGAATCCCTGACATAAGATGATGAGTGACCGTGGCGTAGAGAGAAACAATATATCTATTGAAGATCTTGATTTTTTAGAACACCGCTTTACATCTAAATATCTAGTGTTCAATCAAGTATTCTATTTGCAAGTAGATGGCATTGCTATGGGTTCACTTGAATCCCCTGTAATAGGAGATATATCCTTGTAAGATTTCGAGGAGATAGCTCTTTGCTCTGCACCATGTTTTCCTAGGATATATAAGCGGTACGTAGATTATAATTTCACAATTTTACTTACGGATATTATTTACATATTCCTAAACTAACAATTTTATTAATAAAATTAACAATAGAATTACAGGCAAATAAATTCTTTAGCTTTCCTTGTTGTATTAGTAATAAAGAATCCCAATGACACATTATGCCATACAGTATATAGGATGCAATGTCTCGACTTCAGTGGAAAGCTAAGTGCTGAGTGTCTTAACACTAGGTACTTTCTGTCTACCCTGGTATGCGGGATAAAGCGTGAAGCTAAACAAAAGTATATAGGAAACCCATCCATATCAACACGTATCTCAATGGTGACTCCCACCACCACCCTACACAGTTATCTATCGTTGGCAAATCTTTGTTTCAGAAAGCTGACCTTTGCGACTCTGAACACCTGAGGGACAAGCTTCGATAGATGAAGTTCATCAGAACAAGCTGCCACTTCTCCCCCAGCGTTGTTCATACAACGATCCTCATGGATCAACAAGCCACTCACAGTTGAGACACAGCCAGCACTTTTAGCATATGTGAAGGGAGTTACAAACAGGATTTGCAACATTTTAAGAAGAGCTTCTATCAAAACCATATTTAAGCCTAATAAATAAGTTGGCCAATGAATGAGACCCGTGAAATGTAATATTCCTTTGCAGAGTACAGGTGTTTATAAACTAGACTGTGACTGTGGCTTGTTATACATTGGCCAAACAAAGAGGAGCATCGGGGTTAGGGTGAAAGAACACATATCTGATGTCAAGAATGGGCGTGTATTGCAGTCAGCTGTGTGTGAATATACAATGAATAACTGCAACCATTATATCATGTTTGATAAGCCACATGTCCTCGCTAGGGAAAGTAGATATAGTCCTAGAATGACCCGCGAGGCTATTGAAATTTGGTTGGAAACTATCTACCACCTGGGACCCACTTATAAAAAAATTGTAGTCTTAAATCATCAGGCAAAGATACTAGGCAAAGATCAGCTCATTCTGCAAGAATTCAGGACAGTCAAATACGAGGCAATTAAGAAACAGGTGCGATAGATTAATATAATTAATTTTAGTAGCAACTGACTGACGAATATCACATCAGTCTACCTGTAAACACGGACTACTGTAAGTGTTCAAATTGTCAGGTTTCCAAAAATGTATTTTCGAATACCCCCAATATTACATTTACAATTAATCTGTTTTAAATAGTTTTATTTAAAAATTATCAAAGAGATATTCAGACGAAACTGTCAATATATTAATTTTCCTATATTTTTCTGCAAGTAGCGGAATTGCGGGTACAGGATCCACGGGGTCCTTGGGGTATTTTTTGGAAATATTTAGACTGACACGGTACAATTAAGGAAGCGCTCGCGCAGTGGAACTTGTGGGGTGTGAGGAGTGGTGTGCGAAGGCACTCGCAAGTCATTTGTTATTGTTTTTAGTTAATTTTATTAGTGTAATGTTACTATGATAAAATTTTTAAATGTCCTTTCTAGTGCAATATAATGACTTTTTATGTAATTTTTATGCTTGGAAACGTTTTCTCGAGTCTGATACTAGTTTAATTGCAAAATGTACACATTGCATTAAAATAGTTAAAACCACTGGCTAGGTCAATTAAGTGCAGTGTCGTCCTCAAAAGAGAATACCCAGTCGCGTATATATACATATATATAATGACACTAGTCGTCTCTGACTACCTTATGCGGTATAAAGCTTGAAGCTGCAATTAGAAAAAAAATAATAACCAAAATTAATGTACTGCGCGAGCGCTTCCTTAATTATACCGTGTCAGTCTAAACATTTCCAAAATACCCCGAGGACCCCGTGGATCCTGTACCCGCAATTCCGATACTTGCAGAAATATATAGGAAAATTAATATATTGACAGGTTCGTCTGAATATCTCTGATAATTTTTAAATAAAACTATTTAAAACAGATTAATTGGAAATGTAATATTGGGGGTGTTCGAAAATACATTTTTGGAAACCTGATATTTCGAACACTTTACAGTAGTCCGTGGTCACAGGTAGACAGTAAAGTGACGAACTACTGTAAAATGTTCGAAACGTCAGGTGTCCAAAATGTATTTTCGAATACCAAAATATACGCAATTAATCCGGTTAAAGTAGTTTCATTTAAAATCTGAAACATCATCTGAAAGATCAAGATTTACATATAAAGCGATATACTAGAGTAGTACCACCAACTAATATGCACGATGTAACGGCTTCTTCTACTGCCAATTCCAATGTATGCAGTAGTTTTGGCGGACAAAACCCTAGACATGGTATGTTTCCTTCGCAAACGTTTTCAAACGAATGCTAAGGCCGACTAAATTACCAAGCATAGTATAGTACCCTATATATTTTATAGTACCCGAGATGTTTTTTAGACGGCAGACTTATTTTTTCAGGTTTTGTTTCAATTTGCTGTAAATAATAAACGGGGTAATTTGATTGATCTCACTGTCATAGAAAAACGCTAATAAATATGGAGTTATGTTAATTAATCAATTGTTTTATTTACCTTATAAACCACTAAAATATACACATTAATATCTATTATAGTCAGGATCCCGCAAATACCGAGATACCGCGGGATTCAAAATTCCTAGTTCCGCAATTCCTGGATTGGAAGCTTTAGTGTATCTTTGCAAGAAATTACCCCAAAGTAAAACGCCACATGACATAATACTATGAAAGTAACTAACGTTAAAGTAAATTCGACCCGTTTCCACGCCAGTTAATGAATAATTTATATTACTGTGGATGCGGCTGAGCTAAGTCTATTCACCAATCTATCAACATGGGATCCATACTGTAATTTGGAGTCAATAGTGACGTCGAAAATTACTGTAGAAACAGGATTCACAGCTTCACCATTGAAAACTACATCGGCTTTAACAGTTCTGGTATTGGATTTGTTTTTAGCTTCACGCTTTTATCCCGCATAGCAGGGTAGACAGGAAGTACCTAGTGTCAACACACTCCGTACTTCACTTTCCACCGAATTCGAGACATAGCGTGTTGAATGGTGGAACTCAACGCTGCACTTTGTCCCTTACCAGAGCGAGAAAGTGAAAATAATTTGGATGTTATAAATATTATATATATTTAATTTTTCTACTATTCAATAGTTATTAGCACTAAACTAATGTACAATTTTTTAGAGAATATTGTTAATATCGTCATATGCATACGTTTATTCGTTTTTAAAAGGAAAAGCATTTTAAAACATCAAATATGATAAACATCATCAAATACGGTCGTGGCGCAGTGGGGCAGCGTTTGACTGTAAATGCGATCGGTTGTAGGTTCGATCCCCACTCGGGGGAGTGATTATATTTAAATTATTTTCACTTCCTCGCTCTGGAAAAAGACAAAGCGCGGCGTTAAGTGCCATCACTCAACTCCCAATGTGTCGAATTCGGTGGAAAGCGAAGTACGGAGTGTGTTGACACTAGGTACTTTCTGTCTACCTGCTAAGCGGGATTAAAGCGTGAAGATAAAAAAAATGTATTAGAATAAAATTTGTATCTAGATACTAGACATTAAAATACTGTAGTTAACAAAAGTTTCATAAATATTTTAGTATAATTTAAAACTGTTAATCTTTTTTGTACTTAGTGGAACAGTTTTAATATTCGAATTTTAAGTTTTTTTAATTTATATCCCTCACATACTAAATTTCAACACAATTCCTAAACTATTCTTTATTTATTTAATAAAAATCACCAATATATATTTGTAATTCAAACAAAACCTTTGTACCTCCCAGATTTTACAAAAATAAGAGGCCAACGGAGAGATGGTCAATTTTGAAATAACGCTTTAAAACACATTAGAATTAATAAAATAAACATAACACACAAAACCATCTGATTGACAAACTCGTTTACACAAAGCGACTCTCGCGTTGCTATGGCAACACATTGTTTACTCTTCAACGGGGACACTAGTTTCCATATATCGAACAATATTATTGTATTGAAATAAACTTTAGAATCCGTGTCAAGACCAAGATAATGCTATCGTTATATACTTTGGTTCAAAGTGAGGTCCTGTCCTCTTATACAGAGGTACTTAGAATGTAAAAGGGGCTATCGGGACATGCTGGTACTCAAGACCGATCAATTTAGATATGAAGTCCGTCGCGACACAGTTGATGTGTGATTGGATAACAGCGAACGTTACAAGTTTAAATTCTATTTTGGGAAAGTTTTTTGTTTTTTTTTTCTAATAAAACAAAATTTTTAAACACATTGATCGCGTATATTTATGATATTTTCGACACTTTACAGTAGTCTATGGTCACGTGGTCAGAGACAACCCAGTGTCAAGACACTCCATTGACTGCTTTCAGCGGGATCGAATCTATATCTATAATAATATACGTATGTTTTAAATGAAACTATTTTAACCGGATCAATCGCGTATATTTTGTTATTCGATAATACATTTTGGACACCTGATGTTTTGAACACTTTACAGGTCCGTAGTCACAGGTAGACCTTCCTGTTAAGTGTTCGAAACGTCAGGTGTCCAAAATGTATTTTCGAATACCAAAATATACGCGATTGATCCGGTTAAAATAGCTTCATTTAAAATGTATAAAAATCACGAATATCACAGATCTTAGCGCAGTGATCGTAGCGCAGTGGGAAAGCGTCGAACTGTAAACGCGATCGGCTGTGGGTTCGATCCTCATTCGAGGGAGTTATTATATTTAAATTATGTTCACTTCCTCACTCTTGTAAAACAAAGTGCAGCGTTAAGTTCCTCCACTCAATAAACAATGTCTTGAATTCAGTGTAAAGCCAGGTACTGAATGTCTTCACGATTTTATCCTATCCAACAGGGTAAACAGGAAATACCTAGTGTCAAGATACACAGTACTCCGCTTTCCGCCGAATTTAAGACATTATATGACAAATAGCGGAGCTCAACGCCACGCTTTGTCTTGCCAGTGCGAGTAAATTAAAATAATTTAAATATAACAACTACCCCAAATGTTTATCGAACCCACAACCGATCGTGTTTACAATCGGAAGCTTTCGTAAATACCCACTTTGTTAATATGTTTTTTTTTCACAATATCCTCAAAATTTCTGTTGGAAAGTTAATTGTAATAATAAATTCTAACAAATAAATAATAGTCAATTACAAATTACGCCTAATCAGTCACGGCTATTATCTTATAACTACAAGTATTGCAAACAAGTGTAAATAAGGCGAGTTCAAAGTTTACCAAGCGATAATAGGGTAAACGCTCTTTATAGGTAAACAGCGCTCGTTGTACTGTACTTATCTATATATTAATACGTGAAGCTCCATTTAAAAAAAACGATAGAGGAAAACGAAATTTGAGAACTATATAATATATAGAAATATATATTAATATATGATATATGGCAGTTATATTCAGAGAAGAATGGAAGTCAATATTTTGATATAATAATAACGTATGGATAATGTATAAAAAATTAATCAAACTTGCCACTTGATTATGCACTTGGTCATCAAATGTCCTTTTCCATCTGTTGCTGGACATCTATCTGGATATTGCTGGTCTGGATATAGGCATCTCCAATGGCACATCACTGAGCTCGATCTTCTGTTCTTCGTTGCTGGTTATTGCCAGCTACCTAGCGTGTGTCGTCTCTCCTAGTGCGTCATGAATTACACTTGCTGAGGCGCAGTCTCCCTTCCAAAATATGATTTTCCCAACGACAGCCAATTTAAATGTAATTTTCATTATATAATTTTGGTGATGTTGGTTGGTACAACCAATGTGATCAGGTCACTGCCACTTCGGCTTGATAATGCTTTAGATTATGTCAGAGGCTTTGATTTCCTGTCAGATCACCTCATGAGAAGTATAGCCCTATTCATAGCTCACTGAGCAACTGGTGGACCAGTCTTGCTAAAAGTATCCACACCTCGACTCCGTATTTCATGACTGGTAGAGCTCGCTCGTTAAAATCCTTTTTCTTTAGAGTTTGCGATGTCGGTAATTTTTGATATACCGCCCAGCCAAGTTGTATTCTTCTTCGAGCCTCAAGCTTCAAGCTTTAAGCATCTCAAAGTTATTTCTACCGAACTGCAAAGGCAGATATACTCTTAAATAATTTCCAAAGCATTCCCTTATAGAGCAGTTGGTACTTGTTATACATTTTTCTAAACTTTCTTACACTTTATTGTTACATTTTTTTCTTTGTAAAATATTAAAGCCACCACCGTTGCGTGTTATTGGATAGCTCTAAACGGTCGTGGTTTCATCTCCCATTCAGTTTGTTACCCATAAAGCGTCGTAGTGCCTTAGGCGCAATACCCTGTGGTCAGCTAAGGGTGTAGAGATAAATATTACTTCACCCCCTGGAGGTATCAGGTCCACTGGGTCACTCCCAAGACCTCGCTAGAAATAATATGAATATACATATGCGTTAGTATGACATATACATATATAAAAAAAACCATAAATAAAAAGCTGAACAATCTATTATTGTAACTATTTTTTCTGCTTACATTATTTTTTTAGACATTAAAAAAAAACATTAAAAAAAAAACTAAATTTAATTATTTATTACCTAATTAATAGTAAGTACATGGAGTGGTGCAATGGGACAGCACTTCTCTATACACAGGATTAGTCCTGGGTTTGATTTTCACTGGGGGAAATGATTATATTTAAAATTTATTTTTTATTTTCCGCTCTGGTAAGACAAAGCTCGCGCAGAGTTAAAGCACGACGGAATTAGACTCCGTAATCTGGCATGCAATATATCTTAAACTAGGCGTAAATATAAGAATTGAGTGTCTTAACACTAAGTTCTCTTAGCTCATAAAATGAGGAAAATGTACATGAATTAAACATATTTATATATATGTTATAATTAAGTAGACTGCTCAGAAATGCAAGGTTAAATATGCTTTTACCCTTAAGTCGAGACAAGTGTTGGTATAAATGTAATATTTTTTAAAGTGTTATTCCACACTTAGGACCTTTTCCTATAACATATTAATATTTATACGCATCCAAGGCAGTCAAGAGGTGCGGGTTCGAATCCTGCTGGGTTGAAATTTTTACACGTTGTACATTTATTTTTATGTACAAAGAATGTACAACTTTGCGTTACTGCTTGAATTTACACATTGTGTTTACTTGTCAATCTATTATTCTTTTGCCATCATTCGAAATGTCAATACAAACTTGCAATGTTATTTTCTGGCATACTAAGCACTAAAATATTATAATAATTATAATTACATAATCGTGTATTATATTCAGCTAATTTAACGCCACTTGGCGCAGTAAAGCTTCTAACTGTAAACACGTTTGGCTGCGAGTTCAATTCTCAATGGCGGATGGACGGATCTAAAAATTGTTTAAAGAAAAAAATCACTACAAAGATAATGACATGCAAGTGACAAACAAGTTTGACTAACACGAGGTAAAGGTTATCGTGGCGTAGTAGGACATTGTCTATAAACATGAGGCTCTGGGTTCGATTCCCACTCGGGGGTGATTATATTTAAAATTTATTTTCTATTCTCTACTCTAGCGAGACATAGCACTGTTATGTTTGCCACTGAACGCACAATATCTCGATTTTGGACGCAGAGCATTCAAGGAGTGTCTTGACACTAGGTTGTCTCTGATTATTTAATGATAACCAACTTAAATGCTAACATACTTGTGTGTCCTGCTGTACAAATTTTTTTTTTATTTTCACGCTTTAATCCCGCATAGCAGGGTAGATAGAAAGTACCTAGCTCGCTTTCCACCGAATTCAAGACATTGCGTATTGAGTGGTGGAACTCAACGCCGCTCTTTGTCTTTACCACAGCGAGTAAGTGAGAATAATTTCAAATATAATCACTCCCCCGAGTGGGGATCGAACCCACAACCGATCGCGCTTACAGTCAGACGCTGTCACACTGCGCCACGACCGGCCTACAATTCAATTATTCAAATAGGCTATTACAATCACTTTGAAAACGTCAATTAGCATGACAAGCAAGCATTAAAAGAACTTAACTCCGCGCATTAACATCTTTCTTTCTTGGATAGAATAATATTATTCTAAAATAAAAATAATTTTTAAGAATTAAAAAAATTAAAAAAAAACATACAACAACATACAACAAGTATATACTTTCCCAAATATTTTTTTTAATCTTAAGATTTAATTGTTAAAATGATATTAGAACGATTCGAGGAATTCCTAATTGTTACAAATACTTGACGAGAAGGAAAAAAAACACGAAAACGAAATAACTATAAGTCTTAAATGAAACTATTTTAACCGGATTAATCGCGTATGTTTTGGTATTCGAAAATACATTTTGGACACCTGACGTTTCGAACACTTTACAGTAGTTCGTGGTCACAGGCAGTAGTCTACTTGTGCCCACGGATTACTGTAAAGTGTTCAAAACGTCAAGTGTTCAAAATATGTTCTCGAATACCAAAATATACGCAATTAATCCGGTTAATTCATTTCATTCCGATTCATTTGAAATGTATAAAAATCGCAAAAATCAAAGATCTTATTAAGTACAACGGTTACTAAAAATAATGATTTCTGAGAAGAAAGGCAAGAAAGTCCATTTATAAACTATATATACTAATGAAAATATATTATTTTCAAAGAGCGCATTTACGTGTGGAATTTTATTCTTAATATAAAAATTATTTTTATTGATCATAGTTTCCTATATAGTTATCATGGGGAAAGAAGGAAGAACCCCCTATATTCTACTCATTACGTTAGGTTAAAAAAGTGTTATGGAAACACGAGCTTTGTAGAAAAAGGAGGAAAAAGAGCAGAAGGGCCACCTTATGGTAAGTGATCACCTTCGCCCATGAATATCCTTGGAATGGAAGTGAAAGGAGATGAGAGAAAAGATGGGTGGGAATAGGGATAGTTGGCTTACAGGACATCGAACCGGAGTACGTCATCAGATATTTGGCGGATCATTTTTGTCATGATAGTGGTGACGAGCCAGCCAGAGGATTAACCTTCTACAGCCAATACCTCTTAAACCTGTTGAAACATTGCTAGCTAAATTCAAAATAAAGTGGTTCTAATCCACAAATTCTACTTGTATAACAAGATCGTTAGACAACCCAGTGAGAAGGCACTCCATACTCTACTTTCTGATAGAAAATTTAAGACACTGTGTATGAATAGAAGTCGTTCATGATACAGTGTGGCACCGTCTGACTGTAAGCCCGATCGAGTATGGGTTCGATTCCTACTCAGGAGTAATTATATTTATATCATTTTCATTTCCTCGCTCTCTTAAGACAAAACGCGACGTTAAATTCCGCTACTCAACACGCAACCTCTCGAATTCAGCGGAAAGTGAAATACGGAGTGTCTTGACACAATGTACTTTCTATCTACCCTACGATGCGGGATAAAAAGCGTGAAGCTAAAAGAAAAAAAATCATTTTAATAAGGGTCGAACCTGTAGGTTACGTTAAAAATCAGACACTGTCCTACTGTGCCAGCATATTAAATAATAAAAATTATCCCAACTTCATTATAACAGCGGTAGAAATTTCTATGAAATAATTTCTATTAAATAAATGTATATGATTCATTCAACGATACACGTGGACAGTGTTTCCGTTTGATAATATGTTGATATACATACAATGTAAGCTCTAGCCTCTTGCTGGTCGTAAAGATTATTTCAGAGTTGCAAACGAAAAGCCTTGACATTTGATATACTGATAAACTTATTAATATATTGGTATATATATATATATATATATATATATATATATATATATATATTAAACACAGCTTCACCCTTTTCTCATAGTAGGGTAGTCAGGATACCTAGTGTCAAGACACTACGTTTTCATTATTGCCTGAATATATGACACTGTATGCTGAGCGGCGAAAAATAGCGTTTTTTTTAAGCTTTACACCTTTATCCTGTATAGCCGAGTAGATACAAAGTACCTAGTGTCAAGCCATTCAAGGCATTATGTGTTGAGTGGCGAAACTCAATGCCGTCTTTGTCTTACCAGAGCGTAGAAGTGAAAATAGTTTAAATATAATCACTCCCCGAGTGAGAATCGAACCCACAAACAATCGCGTTTACACTCAAACACTGCGCGACGATCGGCCTTTTTATCAATCATAACGTGAAAATTAAAATAATTTAAATATGATCGTTCCCCCATTGAAGATTTATCTATTTTTTTTTATAAATCTATTAATAACTACCAGATCATCATCAGCATCAAAATAATATAACAAAAAATTAAAAAAAAACTATAAGATGATGATTCTTGTGGTCAGTTGATGTGGTCAGAATTTTTCTAAGAAAGATATATTAAACTACATACATACGCAACCTGTTGTGGGTTTGATCCCCACTTGTGGGTGATTATATTTAAAATTATTTTCACTTCCTCTCTCTAGCAAGACTAAGTGCGGCGGTGAGTTTCAGTACTCAACACGTCTCGAATTCTGAGGAAAGCGAGGTACGGAGTGTCGTGACACTAGGTACTTTCTGTCTACACTGCTATGCGGGAGTGAGAAAGTGAGGGACTGAGTAAAAAGTGAGAAGCTAAAAGAAATAATTTATTCGTAATTAAACGACTTATGCTATATATGTACCCTTTGTGCACTTTTATCAACTTTATGTTTTGGAAGATGACCTTTTATTACGTACTGTTGCATCATTATATTAAAAGAGAATTACTTAGAAAATTATCTATATCAAAGTTATGTATATATATATATATAAATATATATATATATATATATATATATATATATATATATATATATATAATTATATATATATATATATATATATATATATATATATATATATCTTCTTTTCTTCTGTTCTTACATTAAAAAAATATGTGCATGTATACTGTAAGTCACATAAATAGAAATGCCCTTTTAATATGTTTGTACCATGTAGAAATAGTTACAAAAAATCACGGTTTGAATACCCATAGTGGCGTACAAAAATTCGTTGGATAAGTGTATGTTCCTTAAGGGCCCCTTTTCTAACCTAGCAAAGAAGAAGCAGAAGAAGAGAGCTTCTCCTTCTAATCTAACCAAATGAATCAGTTTACAATTAATATCAGGATAATAGCCTACAAACATATGGATTAGAAAGAAAACCATTTGCTACAAAGCCTTGTCATCATACGAGGCATTCGACCTGCTATCCACACTTAAACGTGAACTTCTAAGATTTTTCTCTCTTGTAAATTACTTTTATAGCTATCTATTATTACTTATTATGAGTGCGGAGTGTCTTGACACTACGTACTATACGTCTACTTTGATATGCAAGATAAAAGCCCACATAGCAGGTTAGACACACCGTACCTTTGGTATATGTACCGTGTATCCATACATATACATTTAATATAAAGCAGATATTTTGATATAAAAAATTACACAATAATTTTATTTATTTGTATATATATATATATATATATATATATATATATATATATATATATATATATATATATATATTATCATTAGTTTATCTTGTTTGTTTGCGATTGCATTGTTATTAAATTGACGTTAAACACTTTTCAAAGTATAATATCTAATATTCATTGAAATTATTAACAACAATAACTAATATACACTAATAGGTACACTCAGAGACGTTAATTACCGTTAACTCAGCTAATCATAATAAGTGTATGAAAAAATAAAAATAACATAAGCCTTGGTGACACAGTGGGAGCTGTCCCACTGTCTGACTGTTGTAGGTTCGATTACTAGTCAGGTAAATAGTTATATTTCCACTCTAGCAAAACAAAGCGCGACGTTGAATTCACCACTCAATATGTCTAGATTTTGAGCGAAAAGTCAACGGAGTGTCTTGACACTAGGTTGTTTTTGAATACCAAAAATTACATATACTGAAGTAAGACTGAGGCCGACCGTGGCGCAGTGGGACAGCTCTGACCGTAAACGCGACTGACTGTGGGTTTCGATTTCCACACGGAGAAGTGATATTTAGATTATTTTCAATTACTTTCTCTAGGAAAACATAGTGGTAATGAGTTCCGACACTCGATTACACGAATCCGGTGGAATGCAGAGTACGGAGTGTCTTAACACTAGGTACTTACAGTCTACCAGCAGAAAACGGAATGTTTTCACACTAAGTTCTCTCTGCCTCTAATATTAAATTATTTAATATATATATATACATATATATATTCCAAATAAAGAATATTAAAAGAATTATAAGCAAAATAAAAATAATTTTTCTATGCTACTGTATACGCTACATTAGATATTATGTATAAAAAACACATAAAGTAGAAATAAATATAATATATACATATTATATAGCACTATCAATATCATGAGGAATATTTAAGTAATAAAGACTGGATGTCGAGTTCCGTAACTCAACTCCGCCCTTTACATTACCAGATTATAGAAATAAAAAAAAAATGTTATAAATTATTTCCTTCGTATGATGAACTCTTAATCGCGTTGACAGCTAGTCACCGTCCACCTACCAGCTATACCACGACCTACGATAGCATTACTGTCTTTTAGCTTCACGCTTTTATCTCGATAGCAGGGTAGACTGTAAGTACCTAGTGTTAAGACACTCCGTACTCTGCATTCCACCGGATTCGAGTAATCGAGTTTCGGAACTCATTACCACTGTGTTTTCCTAGAGCAAGTAATTGAAAATAATTTAAATATAATCACTTCTCCGTGTGGGAATCGAAACCCACAGCCAGTCGCGTTTACAGTCAGATGCTGTCCCACTGTGCCACGACCGGCCTCGTTAGTCTTACTTCAGTATATGTAATTTTCGGTAGAACAAATAAATGAGAATTATATAATCGTTTTCGTTTGTTTTTTAAATGTATAATTATTTTCTTAAGGAATTATTATATTTATTCCAGGTGATAACAATAGTTTAAGTAACGTTAAGTGTATCTAAGTTTAATGTATCAACAGCTAAACACGAAATGGTGTCTCTGATAGCCGCTAGTATGTATATTTTAGCTTTACACTTTATCTTGTATTGCAGGGTATTCAAAAATAACCTAGTGTCAAGACACTCCGTTGACTTTTTGCTCAAAATCTAGACATATTGAACGTCGCACTTTGTATTGCTAGAGTTGAAATATAAACAGTTACCTGACTAGTAATCGAACCTACAACAGTCATACAGTGGAACAGCTCCCACTGGGTCACTATGGCTTATGTTATTTAATTTTTTTTATTTTCATTTGTAAACTGGCAAAGATTGTTAGCAGACCTAAAAACATCAATTAGCTCTAAAATCTCATTTTACCAGTCTATTGTTAGGTTAACGCTAATTAACGTCTCTGAGTATAGCTATTAGTGTATATTAGTTTTTGTTGTCAATAATTTCAATGAATATTAGATGTTATACTTTGAAAAGTGTTTAACGTAAATATAATACATAATAATGTAATCGAAATCAAAGAAGATAAACTAATGATAAATATACATATTTACTATTTTTAAAGTGTTATTCCACACTTAGGATTAGAAAACATTTTAGAAAAAACGTATAAAAATTTTGAACGCAGCGGGATTCGAACCCGCGCCTCTTGGATACCGTCCAAGAGGCGGTAAGAGGCGCGTTTTATACGTTTTTTTCTAAAATGATAAATAAACATATATGCAAATAAATAAAATTATTGGTGTCATTTCGTAATATTAAAATTATCGCATTATATTAAATGTATATGTATCCATGGATACACAGTACAGGTACCTTAACAATTTTTACAGTTTGTCTTTTATAGAAAATGGTAGTAAACCAGCAGAAGGGCTACCTGATGGTAAGTCGCCTTCACCCATGGACATCCATCAATATTAGAGTTGTGGATGTATTGCCGATCTTGGGTTGGAAATGAGAGGAGATGGTGTAGTGGCCTTTACAGACGGAACTGTAGGAACCACTACACTCTGAGGGAAAGGATGAGTGGAAATAGGGAAAGCTGACTTATATAACATCGAATCGGAACAAATCATCAGATATTTGGCGGATCGTTGTTGTCATGATAGTGCTGGCAAGCCAGTCGGGGGATTACCGTTTTACCATAAACTACTGGGATACTCGTCTCTTACGGGACGCTACCCAGCTGCGAAGGGTGCCCCATCCTCTCACAAGGAGGATATCTTGTCTCGTTTTGGCTGTGTTCTGGCTAATCTCTGAAGCAGCTCGTCCGACTTCGAATATAATAAGGAATAACTTAGGTTACTATTATTCTTAAATTTTAATACATGGAGATATTAAATTTCATGTGAAGCAAAATATATATATATATATATATATATATATATATATATATATACACGCTTTTGGGGCCATATTTAAATATTTTCTTAAAGGTTACTATATTGCTCTCTCCTAACGCTCTTCATTGCGACGACTATTTTAAGTAATAATAATACTGATTATCTATGATTAATTGCATTTACATCAGAAATGAAGATGTATTCTAAATTTCAGTTCAATTGGACCCTGGAAAAGGGGTCAAATTGAGCAAGTTTTCATATACACTAACCAACAAACTAACAAGACAGTATCAAGACATCAAGACTAACGGCGAAATCAAGACATTACGTGCTGATTGGTGAACTCAACGCCGCGCTGTGTCTTGACAGAGCAGAGGAATAAATTTTTAAGTATTATCATTACGCCTCTGCAAGATGGCTCCATAATTCAATCCAAATATATAACCTACAAAATAGTTTTTTTGTTAAGGACAGTTATTTAAAGAAGGCCAGTAAATAAATAACCTACAAAAATATTTTTTTTGTTATGGATATTTATTTATATTATGTTTGGTGTTGATCAAGTAAGGATGACGTGAAGTAAATTAGACTAGGCAATATATATGTTCTTTTCAACCGAAAAACAAACTGTTGATAAGCTTGGTTTTTTACACAAATTAATTAGGAGGAATGCTTTAAAATTTATCATTTTAATCATATAAACGATTATTTAGATTTTCAGCTTAATATAATAATAAAAAATTAATAACATAAATATTATTCTTTATTTGACACTTTATAAACCATAGTGACTGCTGGCTTCATCTCTGCAAATATATGATGTGCCTTGGCTAAACTGATCACGCTTTATCCCTTGCGGGATAGTTAGAGGAATGAATTAAAAAATTAAATAATTATTACTCTTAAAAAAAAGTTCGAAACGTTGGTTTTTTTTAGCTACACGCTTTATCCCTGACGGGGTAGTCAGAGGGCACGGGGCGCCAAACGCTACGGTTCCTGCATACCTCTTACGCCTCGTCCACAGTCATTATCCTCTTCATACATGCCCTTCGGGTCAACCGAGGTATCACCCGACCTCTCATACCATTCACCTTGGCTTCATAAATCTTTTTTACCATTCTTTCATCACTTATTCTTTTAACGTGCTCAAACCACCTGAGCACGTTCTTCTTCCTTCTACTAGGACATTCGCGCTTACACCTGCCACTCTGCGTATCTCCTCGCTGCATATACGGTCAGCTAAACTGACTCCGCATATCCGACGAAGAGATCTCATTTCTACTGCGTTCATCTTTCTTTCATTCTCCTTTTGACACACCCACGTTGTGCTGCCGTATAACAATGTCGGTATCAGTACTGCATTGTGAACGGCAACACGTGCAGGTACGCTGACGTGTTGCCGTCGCATCCATGCAGCAAGAGCACCGTTAACCTTATTACCGGCAGCAATACGCCTTTCCACATCCATTTCGTATCTTCCATCTCTACTAAACATACTTCCCAGATATATCACCTCATTCACTTGTTCTAATATCTTTCTATCTACCATAATCTTGCATTGCGTTCTTTCTTTGTCTCTTTTAAATACTAGAATCTTAGTTTTATTCTTATGACACTATCTTTCAAATACCAAAATATACGCGATTAATACGTATAAAATAGTTTCATGGTCAATATAAAAAATCACGAAAATCAAAGATCTAATTAGATCGAAAATAATTTAGTTTCAAATTATTTTAAAATATTGAAAAAATGTAAAAAAGATAACGAAGTGTGTATGTGTACATAAAGGTCAAGAAAAATCAGTCTATCAATACTAGGTATTCGTAGCGTACGTAGGCCATCGTAGCGCAGTAGGACCGCGTTTGACTGTAAACGCGATTGGTTATTGGTTTAATTTAACATTTATTTTAATTTATCTTTTCTGGTTAGATTTGGGGCAGAAAGGAAGTTAACGTAGTGTTTACTATTTTTAAAGTGTTATTCCACACTTGGGATTAGAAAACATTTTTAAAAAAACGAATAACAATTTGAACGTTCAAATTTTTATACGTTTTTTCAAAAATGTTTTCTAATCCTAAGTGTGGAATAACACTTTAAAAATAGTAAATATTAAAATAAAAAAGCAATCTCTCTTGTTAAAACGATTATTTCTTAATAATCTTTAAGTAGTAGAAATTTGTAAAAATCTCTCTACAGAGATGCTAACAACATAAATAAGTTGTAACAAACGTAAACGTAAACGTTTTTTCAAAAATGTTAACGTAGTGTCTTGACACTTCGTTAACTTCCTTTCATGTATTTACATATTATATCTGTACAAATATATAAAATAGGAATGTCTATTTGTAATTTTCAAATAACTGCTATTTACCAGATACATATCATACCGTATACACGGTACATATAGCAAAATAACATATTTTACCATTTTTGTCTGTCTATCTACTTGTTCTGGTTAATCTCTGAAACGGCCGAACCATTTTTGATGGGAATTTCTCTGGCAGATAGCCGATGTGATAAATAGTAATTTAAACTCCTTTTAATTTTGAATTGTAAAGTAAAAATCCACGCACTAGAAGAAAGAAGGAGTCTAGCTAGTAATAAGTATTTAGAATTTCCTACGCGAAATGGAATTTCATGTTCAAATAATCTATACAAACATAGTTGCAAACATAATATATATATATATATATATATATATATATATATATATATATATATATATATATACTATTATACCTAATACAGGAACAAATAAAACAATATCTCCAAATTATTATATAAAAAGATAAAATTATCATTGAAACGTGTAAAATCAAATATAAAACTTATTACATCACTATGGATACAGTAGTTTTATCATCAGTGCCTACAATTTGTAGGAAAGATTGTACATATAGCTACTTATGTACATACATATGTACGTATATGATAATATTGTTTATAGCAAGAGTTCGTTCATCCCATTTTTGTTCCATTACTACAATTTACAAAAGCAATTTTCAATACATTTCTATAAATGTATTGTAAAATTACTTTTTTATCTTCACCCGATCAAATTTTTTGAGCTTTAGTTTTCATTAAACTTTTTTTTTATGTGAGACGATGAAATTTATAAATTTTACGTGAAACTTAATAAGACTACCAAAGAAAAGATTTATAAAAACTTTATTTTTCTACAGACAAAGGAGGCAAATGAGCAGCAGTGCCACATAATGGTTAGTGCACACCTTCGCCAATGCTCATTCATAACATTAGACTTGTGGATGAATTCCCGGTCTTGGTATGGGATTGAAAGGAGGTATTGTAGTGTCCTCTGCAGCCAGAACTGTCAGATTGAGTACCCTACCCTGAGAGAGAAAGGATGGGTGGGAATCTGGAAAGCTGGCCTACATACTTATTTCATAACATACTTATAAAATTCTTTGTTAGAATACCGCCCAAGGTTATGGCGACAACAGTATAATTGATTAATCTAATTACATATCATAAATTTGAACGAGCGCAGAAATCAATACAATTTGTTTATTACTAGGACAATACCGTTATCGTTACATATCTTCTTCATCCCTAAGTGAGAATCGCTATAAAGATATCGATTGAAAAGACCTCGTTACTTGCAGCTGGAGTTCTTTATTTATGCTGCACTGGTCTTACATGTTTCCACTTCCAGCAAATTTAGGTTTCGCTGACGCAGGTTGATGCAATGATGAGGATCTACAGGCTTACTGAGGACCAACTAGTTTTAAAGGTTATTAAAGGAGCTTCTATTTGTGGGGACAGTATTCACTTACGTGTGACATAATGGAGTACTGTCTGTAGCCGCCAACATTTCAAGTTGGAGGAGTTGGAAACCGTGTCAGACCATTTTAATATCAGGTTTGACGTGTCCACTCAACAGGTGTCGGCGGTTTATCCTAGAGGTAGATCTTAAAAATCTGACACTTAGCTATTTTATTTCCTCCTCAACAGTCTCCTGCATAATAGTGTTGCTGAATGAGACAGCCGAACCGTCTTAATCAGCATCTAAAGAAACTGAGTCCGGGTATTTTGGAGCCTCAATTTAGGTTTTGGGCCAGCCGGCAGATCAACAGTCGACGTTCAAAACGTACTGAAGGCTCGGTGTGATGGTGACGGTGGAGGAAGTCCCCCCAACCAGTGCGATGAGTTGATAGAATTTTTTTGACCATTCAGGCAGGTGCTCCCGGGGCATGGCTACTTCTGCAAATATCTTTATCAGATTGCACGTTAGAAGCTATCATCGACGTTCTGTTAGTGTAATGCGCTCATTGACTCAGCGCATCACACTCTGGTCTAATATCCCGCTTGATGATTGTAATTGTCCCTGTTCAGTGTGGTAGGGGCAATGTTGGATAGTCAGAGATACAGGTCTGTTTTGGTCTCCTCCTGCAAGGCATTCTCACTGAAGGAGGCCGTAGAGCGGGTGCGAGTATAACGTAAATGAAGACCCACTCCGCTAACCTAAAGGAGCTACTGTGGAAGGGTATGTTGGTTATTCTCCTGCAAGCTATTGAGGCTAAGGATGCTCTGAAAGAAACCCATGAGCACCCAAAAGTGACGGTGGCCTACAACAGGCATCCACCAAGTCATAGTAGTAGCGTAAGCGATTCTGCGACGTCTTCAGCTGTGTTTTAATGGGTAGCATCAGGTTCACCGATGAGTCCCACAGGTCGCCTGTCCATAAGGCCAATCTACCTTACACACGGGTAATCTGCATAAGTAACATTTCCCAGAGACAAAAAAGAGTTGCTGGTAATTGCCTCAATTACTGACAGCAAACCACTTTATCTCTTTTCATTCTAGGTAAATAGGTTCTCTTTAAACTAATGCTATTAGATCCTAAGTATACTAGTTTCCTTTACTATTTTCAAAGTGTTAATATATACTTAGGTTTAGAAAATAATTTTGAATAAACGTTTAATATACAAAATTTATACTTTTTTTCAAAAATGTATACTAACTTACCTTAGATTATTTTAATCTGAAATCTGTTTTTTTTTTATATATTTCCAGTTCAGACTAATTAATGAGAATCTGCTTATATCTCAAAGTATAATATAATCTATAAGCTTTAATACAAATTTCCCTTAAATACGAAATATTATAACTACAAATTAAATTATATTTAAATTACTTTCACTTTCTCGTTCTGGTTAAGATGAAGTACAGCGTTGAGTTCCACCCCTTAACACGCAGTGTCTCGAATTCGGTGGAAAGCGAAGTACGGAGTGTCTTGACACTAGGTACTTTCTGTCACACTGCTATGCAGGATAAAAGCGTGAAGCTAAAAAAAATAAATAAATTATAAGTATTATATTATAAACCAGTTTTGTGTTTGTTTTAACTGACAGTGCTTAAAAGTAACAAACGATAATTTAAAATATTTTTGTATATATGTATTTTAGGGTAGACAGAGAAAATCTAGCATCAAAACACTTTGTTCTCCACATAAGTAGCGGAACTCAACGCCACCATTCATATTACAAGAGTAAATGAATGAAAATATTGTACTCGTAAATATATTCATTCCTTCGAGTGCGTGTCGAACCCACAACGCTTACAGTCGGACGCTGTTCCACTGTGCCATGACTGACATGATTTCTAAAAACTCATTATTATATATTTTCTAATGTGTCTCCGCCATATAATGAATCTACGATCGACCTTTGCTATGCCTAAATACATATTATCTTTGTTTAAACATTAAGTACTTAATTACAAGTTATTGTATTGCCTCTGGTTCCTCTCACATATAATAGTTTAAATTAAGCAAATTATATATAAAAAAAAATAGAGATCGGTCGTGGTGCAGTGGGACAACGATTGACTGTAAACGCGATCGATTCTGGGTTCGATCTCTACTCAGGGGGAGTGATTATATTTTAAATTATATTCACTTCCTCGCTCTGGTAAGACAAAGTGAGGCGATGACTTCCACCACTCAACACGCAATATCTCGAATTCTGTGGAAAGCAAAGTACGGAGTGTCTTGACACTAGGTTCTTTCTGTCTACCCTGCTATGCAGGATAAAAAGCGTAAAACAAAAAACGAATAATTTAAAATAAAAACATCAACCTAGTGTCCGGACAAGATCTTTGTGAACGGAGAAATGAAATAAATTTGACTTGATTTGACACTTTCATTTCCCCGAGAATGGGAATCGAACCCACAACCTATCGTGCTTCCAAATACTCTACTGTATTGATATATAGTTTGTCACGTCAATTATTGTTAATTAATAATAGCAATGTTTCTTGTATTCTGCTAATAGTGTCATGATCTTGAAACTCCGTACTTTGCTTTCCACTGAATTCCAGATATTCTAAATTGAGTGGTGGATCTCAACGCCGCACTTTGTTTTACCAAAGTGAGAAAGTCAAAATAATTTAAATATAATCACTACCCCAAGTGGGGACCTAACCCACAACCGATTGCGTTTACAGTCAGACCCACAACTGCTTTATTTTTTGTGGTACACTTTACTGTTTCTGCATTATGACTATGATTTTAAAGTAAATTTTGCAAATATTTCTTGTAAATTGACAATTTCAATAGAAACCAGTCGTAAATATAAATATTCTAAACGGTCATATTTAAAATACGTTGACAGCTATTAAATACGTCGCAGTAGTTAAAATATATTTCCCTTGAAAATTATAACTGTTTTTACTGCTGGGTAAAACAATGCATTTTCTATCTAGTATATAAAATAAACATTACATCTTTTGATAAAAACTGCTCAATTTTTCCTTATTATATTTATATATATATAAATATATATATATATATATATATATATATATATATATAAATATTTTTGAAACAAACACACAAAACATCTTTATTATGTAAGTCGATCGCAGACTGGTGGGATCGAAGCATTGCACCTATATAAGAGAGAGAGGGGATTAAATTTCTGCATTTACCATCCACTGGTGGTGGTGACTCGACGTGTAGTATTTCTAGTAATAAGTAAATAGTATAGACTGACACAGTGTTTAACCCCGCAATCATGGGGACTCATAGTATAAGTTTGATTAGTGTATTAATTTTCACAGTTTTATGGACCCCGGCCCTCTCTGATGGTAAGTTTGCATGGTAGAATATGGAGAGTTACACTAAAATCGTTACATGTTTATTTTTAATTATTATTATTGTAACTAGAAGATTTTGAGAAAATATTCATTTTCAAGAATTGTACAATTTTTTTTTATCTATAAACGAAAAGTCAAAATCTCTTAAATATTGTTTTTTTTTAATATAATAACAGTTATAAGAAAACAAAGAAAACCTATATTAATATATTAATTATTAGTTAACATCAAAACAAATAAAAATATATACAATTTCATTGAATACGTGACATTTATAAAACACTTAAAATTTTTAAGTAATGTTATACAATTCATTTGTATAATATTTCAAAAATATAGAACAAAACCACTGGCTATTTTAACATATAAAAAAATCATTTTGTTTGTCCATTACAATTTCAAAGAAAAACAAGAATTTTCCAAATGCTTGATGTAAAAAAGTATAATTATATATAAAAATAAAGTCAGTTTGTTCGTCACTTTTAATTACGATAAAAAATATTTTTTTTAAATAAAAATTATTGTGAAATGTATATTAAACAAGAATTCTAATTCAGTTATATCAAATTAAAAAAACAAATGCAAATCCTTTTGCCAATTTAAAATGGTAACTCCATTTCCATAGCTGATAAATCGTCTATCGTTCTGTTTAATAAAAGTAAGAGAAATTTTGTTATATATATATATATATATATATATATATATATATATATATATATATATATATATATATATATATATATATACATTTTTTTATATCTGTACTGAAATCCTTGACATGCCTTATCTGTTTTAGAAAGATGTTTATTTCCTCTTGTGCTTATGAAAAAAGGAATTATTATATATACCTACCTAATTTCCTAATATAAAACATTATTTTTTTTTTTAAATTAAATTTTATTACACATATATGTCTGTACGTTGAATAGAGTAACACGTGATTAAGGAGACATGAAAAATATATTTTTTAATTAATTTCCAATTCCATTGACGTAAACATTTTATCTCTATACAATATATAAATATAAAATCAAAAATAATATATATAATTGGTATAATAAAAAAAAATTTCTTCGAAAGCTCTTGTATCTAGTTGATAATGTAATCGTGGGTCGGAGGTCACGCGTACATATCTGCCATGTTTATTGCAAATTTATCATATTGTTACCAACAACGATATCCAATGGTGTAAAGAAGAAACTACTTTATATTAATTTAATATAATATATTTTAACCAAACAAAAGAAAGCGACGTTTAGTTACGTTCTACAATTGAGTAGTTTTAAAATAAACTGACTGTAAATAAAGGTATATAGAATACATGTACAAGATTCATGAAATTGATCATTTACCATTGTTATTCTAGTTTGGATTAATATTCATATGATAACAATATTGGTATTAAATTTTAATGAGCGTTTTACCGTTTCTAATCGTCTCAAACGTTTATAAATCTTTTCCTAGCAAAATATAAAAAAAAACTTTAACAATTTGTAATTTTTTCACGCTTTTATCCCGCATAGCAGGGTAGACAGAAACTACCTAGTGTCTAGACACTCCGTACTTCGCTTTCCACCGAATTCGATACATTACGTGTTAAGTGGTGGAACTCAACGCCGCACTTTGTTTTTTACCAGAGTGAGAAAGTGAAAATAATTTAAATATAATCACTTCCCCGAATGGAATCGAATCCACAATCGTAATTTTGAAAGATAAGTAAATAAGAATATTTGAAATACTTAAGAGCGTCTAAAGTTATCCAAATTTTCCCTTCTGTGTCAATAATAAATAAACTGATAGTTTCACTTTTGGTTATCATAATGACCTTGTGTTGTGATAAACTAAGTTACCTAACTTGCTGATTAGAATTTTTCGCCTTGGCAATGAACGCTCACGTATATTGATAACTTTTGGCCTTTGTCCTCTCTATCAAGTGTTTACTTTGATATTACACAGCGCTTTTGTTTGTAGATATTAAATTATTGGAAGCTGTACTTATTTGCGATATGTTGAACGTAATTTTTGAGGAAAAAACAATTTCTTTGTTTAATTTGACATTCATTTTTAATCCGCATAGGATAGACAGAAAGTACCTAGTGTCAAGACACTCCATACTTCTCTTTCCACCGAATTCGAAACATTGCGTGTTGTGTGGTGGAACTCGACGTGGGACTTTGTCTTCACCAGAACGAGGAAGTAAAAATAATTTAGATATAATCTCTCCCTCGAGTGGGGATCGAACCCACAATCGATCGTGTTACAGACAGACGCTGTCCCACTGCGCCACGACCGGCCTCATTTCGCATTTAATTTTACTTTTATTGATTTGTTAATCTAATTATCTCTCTATACATATTGAAATTAAAAAAAAAAATGTAAAAAAAATTGAATGCACCGGGATTCGAACCCGCGCCTCTTGGATACCGTCCAAGCGCTCTGACCGCTAAGGCATGCGTTCTACTACCAGCTGCGTCGAAATACTTATACGTTTTGTTACAAATTATTTATGTTGTTAGCATCTCATTACTTTTATACGTTTTTTTTTCAAAAATGTTTTCAAATCCTAAGTGTGGAATAACACTTTAAAAATAGTAAAGATTAATACTTGATTTTACATAAAAATATGTTTTGAGAATATATTAAGAAAATAGTTGAAAAATTAACTACTTTATTTGAAACAATTTAAATCTATATTTAAAATGTAGAAGTAAGTTAAGGTAATTCAAAGATAAATTTCCTTTAGAACACTTGAAGAGTATTCCCACGTTTAATACAGTCAATACAAGAGCGGATGGCGTATGTGAACTAATTCATTTCTATCGCGCTAAACTGCGACATCCGTACAGCGCGTACGATGTAAATATTATTTGTAAATACAAACTAAATATATAAGTGATTGATCACTGTATCCAGCAATATAAGTTGATTGATCGGCCCCAGCCAATTATTTGATTAAATTGGAATTAAACACGTTTTGCCGTGAAATTTTGTATGCAGAATTGAATTTTTGAGTAAAATGGATATATGTTGAGTTAGTAAGAAACAAAATGTTTTAATCTACCTTAACGCTGCCAAAGTCGACCCGTTTCCGTTACTCAACACGCAATGTTCCCAAAAACTGGTCAATAGGTAATCTATATCTATGAATTAATAAAATGAATGAATCCATCTAGAATATACGACTGTGTCCAGGCCCCAAATAAGCTATAAAGACAATCGAGACCCCTGTGATTTGAATAAATTGGGTAATTGTACTCAAGTGGTGCCTGATCACGAGACTGAGCGATGGGACTGAACTCGTGTGTGACGTTTACTTTCTTTTTTTTAATTTTATTAATATTCCAAAGAATAACAGAATAAATGAAATAATTGATATAAATAAACTTATTTCTTAAATGTAAAATCAATATAATATCTAGAAGAAGCAAAAGAGGTATGCGGATATCATAACCTCTGGCACCTCTTTATCGTCTAAAAATTAAAATCTTTATATGCTGTTGATAATTTCATAATTTTGTCTATTTTCCCTTTTATTACAAGTATTTTTTAATTATATATGACAATATTAGCTTTATTCTATATCACCTGGAAGTTGTAATTATAATGCCGTTTAAATTTTATTCATTTATAGCACCTTGAAGGAATTTGCTTAAACTAAACAGATTATCAATAATAACTTGTATGTTTTTTTACGTATAGCAGGATAGACAGAAAGTACCTAGTGTCAAGACACTCCGTACTTCGCTTTCCACCGAATTCGAGACATTGCGTATTAAGTGATGGGACTCAACGTCGCACTTTGTTTTTACCAATGCGAGGAAGTGAAAATCAATTTAAATATAATCACTCACCGAATGGGGTTCGAACCCACAACCCATCGCGTTTACAGTCAGACGCTGCCCAATATACCTGCTTTAATCTCATTACCAATATTTCAAACATTTACATTTCAAATAATATTTACTACAAAGAAGTAAACATAATTAGCAAATCACATGTTTACGCGATGATCTAACTGACCCAGGATCTAAATCTCCTACTAAGTTTGCTATCTACTGTACTTTGAACTTTGTCTTATTTGTTTACTGATAGATATTACAAATAATTATAATAATTAGTTTATTCTATCAGCTCCGTATAGAGCTTTACTATTTTTTTTGCTTCACGCTTTCATCCCGCATAGCAGGGTAGACGGAAAGTACCTAGTGTCAAGACACTCCGTACTTTGCTTTCCACCGAATTCGAGATATTGCGTGTTGTGTGTGGTGGAACTCAACGCCGCACTTTGTCTTACCAGAGCGAGGAAGTGAAAATAATTTATATATAATCACTCCCTCGAGTGGGGATCGAACTCTTCTTATTATTTACTCAAATAGAAAATTCTGTAATATTTTCATGTTTATCAAATCATTTATTTGCCTCAGTTTTTTTAATTATACGGACATTAGAATACTTTACTTTTGATCTCTAATTTTCAATGTTTATTTCTTCCCTGCATTGTATGCTTTGGACACTCAGACACGCTTATAGAATAAAGCTTATATATTAAGATTTCTTAAATTATCTATTCATCCTTTTAAATATTTACGCTTTTTTAAAGCTAACAAACATCACTATGATGTCAAAATTGGATGAAAAAATGACATTAAGATATAAAAACTCTTTTATTGGCTTCACGCTTTACATCTGGCGTAGCAGAATTGACAGGTACCTAGTGTTAAGACATTCCGTACATCACTTTCCGTAGAATTTGAACCCACAATAGAGCCCATAACAGTCTAGTCTAAAGTGTTTTTACACTTTCGGACATGAATTAATTTATGCTGTCAATAGAAATAGAGTGATCAAAAACTTTTCTCTTCTTTATTTCTCTGTCCTATATTATTAATATGGAATCTTTGAAAGAAGACATTGTATCCATTTCTCATATTTTGTTATATCATTATAATCTGTTTATAGAATTATCGATCTTATTACTATTGCGTAATGGATGTAATTATTCCACATTAATTATATTACTTTGTTTGTTACAGATAAGTGTGAGATATCCTGCCATGGATGTGAGTAGTGCCATTACAATATTATTTTTTATATACACTATACAAATTGTACAAGTTCTACTAAATATTTTATTTAATATAACATACATCTTTGAAAAAACGTATAAAAATTTGAACGCAGCGGGATTCGAACCCACGCCTCTTGGATACCGTCAAAGATATTTTCTAATCCTAAGTGTGGAATAACACTTTAAAAATAGTAAATATTAATATAACATATTCACTGTCAGCTACTATGAAATATTATTAGGTTAGGTCCTTGGAAATCTAAATTAAATCTTTCATTGAGTTACTAATTCGTAAATTTTGTCTTGGTAGGTCTTCGAAAAAGTCTAGATTTTGAAAAGTTGCATTTTTTCAATTTTTACCAATTTTTTTTAAAGACTTTTACAAAAGCTCTGGTTTTTGTTTACTTATTTTATCTCTTATTGTGTTTTTCAGCTTCATCAAGCCCGTCATTCGTAGCTGGACATATCTACAACTATGCAGTCGAAGGCGCGGTTTCTATTTATCTGACAGGAGCAGACAAACAAGAGACCAACGTGAAGATCTTCGGTCAGGTGTCCGTTGCTGCAGCTGGTAACTGCGCTTTGTCACTGAAGGTCAACTCCTTGGGCATCGCTGGTCCTGATGGCAAGGTAGTCAGGAATTCTATTCAAAATTGAATAATTCTATTCAAAATTCAAATTATCTATTTAAAATATAAACGATAGGAAAACATAAAAGTAACAATCTTGTTACTCTTACTTAGTGTGAACGTTATGCTGTTCAATTATCCATGCCATTATAATATCCTACGTAAATCAATTGTTACAAATTATATACAAATTAAATCAGAAATCAATATTTTAATAGTTCACATAGAGTTTTGAAACTGAATTTTCTCCCAGCTTCTGAATTTGGAGGGTATATATATATTTTTTTATTTATCCAGAAATACGCAGCACCAAAAGGTATCGATAAGGTTGTTAAATTCAGCCTTCAAGATGGCCGAGTTGGATCCGATATTTGCGCAGACACACAGGACTCGCGCGCTTCTCTTAACATCAAGAGGGCAATTATTTCATTGTTACAAACAGAGCAGAAGGCTTCGACGCAGGTAATTTTTTTTAATATAATTTTGACAAACAAAAACTGTACGTACATATTCATAAATATAGTTAATGATAAGTAAAAAAAAGATGAACTGGGTTAAACATCACCTTGCCTTAGTTTTAAGTAGCCATTTATAATCTAGTTAACAATTAGAAAGCAAAGAATGATAAGAAGAACAGGTTTCAGGCCAAGTGTTTTAGATAATAATATATATTTAAATTAAAAACCATATGTTTTTTTTAAATTAACTCATTTTATTTATTTTATATAGAATAACGATTCTTAAGCTTGTACAAATATTTCTTAAATACAATAGAATAAGAGTTAAAAACAAGTAATAAAAAATATTTATTTATAAATTAGTAATAAATAATATTTAGTTGTAACTATAAATATTATAATATTTACCTTAGATTGATGTCTTCGGCGCTTGCCCTACTGAAGTGTCCTCATCGCAAGAGGGATCCGCCATGTTACTCCACAGAAGCCGTGACCTAAGCAGATGTGCCCACCGAGAACAAACCAAGAATGAACTTGTTACCGCTGTCTTTAATCCTAGTGCTGTAAGTATTTCATACAATAATTTTAATTGTAAACACGAATGTTAAATGTTTTTTTTAATAAAATAAAATCTTGAATTTCGCAAAATTTTTGAAAAAGCAAAATGGATTTAGTAATATTTTTATAATAAATATTACTGAAAATATTCTACCAAAAAATGCAACATTTAAATAACAAAATACATGTTATTTACAGGAAATCAAAAATACTCAACTTCTACAATCGGTTCTGAATGTAGAATCGAAGGTCAACAATGGAGTACCTGAAAAGGTTTCCGCAGTCGAAAAGTACTTATACAAGCCGTTCTCTATCGGCGAGAATGGTGCACGAGCTGAAGTTAACACGAAGCTTTCTCTGAGTGGATCCAGCCAGGGTGCTATTGCAGGTAAGCAGCATCAGTACGATCTCATGAAATTTGGTTACATGGAGAGTAGAGCAGTTGTCAGACTACGGAAGTGGGTCCAGGGTCGCATTTTAAACGGTACCCTTCAGGTACATTTTAGATTGCAAATCCTAAGCACTTCAAACTCCTCTCTTTGCAAAGTGATAGACACCATCTTGTAATACATACAAGTATATGTACAATTATATATAATAAATAAAAATAATATATATTGAAATCTCCACAGGCAACTGCCCCGTTAGGCGCTCCATCATATTCGAGAACCCTCACGATGGTGAAGCGAGTCACAGCAACTACCAAAACGTTTTTAATGCCGTTAAAGAAACCTGCAAGTCCCTTGGAAGCGAAGCCAGCTCTAAATCTGCAGGCTCTTTCGCGCAACTTGTCAGGGTGCGTATTTCTCAGATTTAAATTGATAATTAAATTTTTCCACCTCATTATTCATAATATTTTTATAATTACATTTTTTATTTCAGATTTTACGCTCTGCCAACAAAGCTGATCTTCTAAAAGTTTTTGGACAAATCAAAGGCAACAACTTGGAAAAGTAAATATACTTTTGTCTTGTTTTTGATAATAAAATAATATACTTAACGGTATTAAAAATTCGTACATATTACGACAAAACACCTACATCTTAGATTACATAAAACATAATATTTCCAGGCGTGTCTTCTTGGATGGTCTTCTCCGAGCTGGAACCGGCTACAGCATTGAAGCTTCCATTCAGATCTTGAAGAGCAAAGAGTTGTCGTCTTTGGAAGAAAAAATCGTATTCTTGTCTTTAGGCAACGCGAGACACGTCACCAGTGATGCTATTAAAGCAGCTGCTGTGAGTAAATACATTTAAAAAAAAAAGAATATATAATTAAAAAAATATATAACTAATTGGTATGGATTACTTTGAATAAATGTAGATAGTTTTAAAACATTTTATCTCAGATAAGAGAAGTTTTGCTAAAGTAAATATTATTTCAACCTAATTATTATATGGATAGTGTATATTTAAATATTTTGATAATTTTAATCAGGGTCTGTTGGATCTCCCTAACCTACCTAAAGGAGTCTACTTGGGCGTGGGTGCGCTCGCAGGCATCTATTGCCGCGACCACAACTGTCATGTCGAGAAGAACGAAGGCATTATCGCTCTGAGCAAGAAGCTGGGTGCCAAGTTGCAGAATTGCAAACCCAAATCCAAAATTGAGGAGGATAATGTAAGTCTAACATATTTAAATTTCTTATTAGACGATATATTTTTATACTACTTGCAATGTATATTTGAAAAAAGGAACGAATTCACGACATCTTCTAGCATTGTATTTAGTAAACTAAGAATTGATTCGTTTTTTTTAATATTGAGTGACTAAGAATTGATTCGTTTTTTTTTAATATTGATTGCATTGACAATCAGACGCTGTCAACGTCTGATTGTCGACGCGATCTGACGCGATCGTTTGTGGGTTCGATTCCCACTCGGGGGAGTGATTATTCTTAAATAATTTTCACTTCATCGCTCTGGAAATAAAAGTTCAGCGATGAGTTCCGCCACTCAACACGCAATGTCTTGAATTCAACGGAAAACAAAGTACAGAGTGTCTTGACACTAGGTACTTTCTGTCTACCTTGCTAAAGCTAAAAAAACCTACTCAATTTTCCTACATTTTATTATTAGGTGGTAGCAGTATTGAAAGGAATCCGCAACATAAGACACTTGGAGGACAGTTTGATTGAAAAAGTGGTACACTGCGCCATCGATAACAATGTCAAAGCTCGCGTCAGAGTGAGCGCTTTGGAAGCCTTCCAAGGAGACGCCTGCGCCGCTAAAGTAAGTTTCGTATAATCTACTTCAATACTTCAGACAAAATGATACACATTTTTTTTTAATTATACAATGCTCATCCCTTTCCTAATTTTTTTTAAAATTCTTAGTATAATAAATATAAATTTAGTTAATATGTTAATTCATCATACGCATAAACTTTCAGTAAGAATAAAAATTCAACCACAGATATAATAAATTATTGACCAATTCCTATACATTGCGTTTCCATTTTAGGTACAGAAGGCGGCTCTTGATATCTTGAAGAACAGACAATTGGATTCTGAAATTCGTATCAAGGCATACCTCGCAGTCATCCAATGCCCATCTGGAAAGTCAGCCAATGAAATTAAGAATCTACTGGAATCAGAGCCAGTTCATCAAGGTAGTATTTTTTTTAATAGAAAAAGTAGGTAAATTAGAGTAAGTGATCATATCTACAACATTAGAGTTGAGATGCTTTGGAATACAAGTGAAAGGAGAGGAGAGAACGGATGGGTTGAAATACGGAAAGCTGGCTTACATGGTATTGAACCGGAACACATCATCAGATATTTAGCAGATTGTTTTTGACATGATAGTGGTCACGAGCCAGTCGGAGGATTAACCAGGATGTATGTCTCTCCATCTCCTCTCAGGGAAAAATATTCATAAATCAACTTGTTTAGAAAATTATGATAAGTCAACTTGTTTCCAAACTAAGTTACTGTAAGTTTTTTATATGTTCATATATGTGTAAGTAAATAGTTGACATGAGAAATGATAGAGACCAAAATTATATATTTATTTTTTAGATGTTAAAAAGACATTCAGTTAATAATAATTTTCCTTTTTCATTTTCTTCGTAAATTAACATTATGAAAATATTATTGTCGGACTTTAACAGTATAAGTATATTGCATTGAAAAAACAAGACATAAACCATTTTATTTAAGAGTTATTTAAGTGTAATATTTATTGACAGTTGGTCGCTTTATCTCAACTTCGCTGCGCCACATCCGCGCGTCCGCGAACCCCGACAAGCAGCTCGCGCGCCATCACTACGGACTTATTGGAATACCAAGCAGATTCAACGTCGATGACAGGTGAGATTATATAAAATTTACGATTAAATCAAATAACAACATATTTTAGGTTTGAAACAATAGCTCTAAAATAACTCCTATCATGTTTTAATTTCTTCTTCTTGAGGCCGGACGTGGCGCATTGCCACAGTGTCTGACTGTAAATGCGATCGGTTTTAGGTTCGATTTCCACTCGGCCACTATTTTGATTATGCAATTCCCTATAGAAACAAACAAGTAATCAAACATTTGTCAAGAAAAGTTAATATTAATTTATATTTTATATACCAGGAAGTACTCTTTCTACCGTGAGATGAGCTACAACGTAGATGCTCTCGGTGTTGGCGGCAATGTGGAGTCATCCGTTATCTATTCCCAAGACTCTTTCGTACCAAGATCCGTAAACCTCAACTTAACTGCTGAAGTATTCGGACACAGTGTTAACGTTCTTGAGGTAAGAATTTGCATTTTTTTCGGTCGATATTAAAATCAAGTAAATCCCGAAAAAATATTCATTTTCATTATATTTCTTATTAATTTTAATTAAATCTGCAGGTTGGTGGTCGTCAAGGTAACTTGGACCGGGTGTTGGAACACTTCCTTGGACCAAGGAGTTTCTTACGTACACAAAAGCCACAGGAAATATATGACAATCTTCGTGCTAAATTTGATGAGTCTTACCATAAAGTAGAGAAAAGTGTGAGAGGACGTCGTTCAATCAAAAGCGAAGTTGATAACTTCGACAAGCAAGTAAGTACATTAATTCAATTCCATTAATATATGTAATATAAGAAAATGCTTATAATTGTTTTCAATTTGTTTATGTGTTTATTTATATTTATTATTTGAAATAAATGTATATAGCTATCATAACTTTACTTATTATATATATATATATATATATATATATATATATATGTATTTTGCTATAAAAGTTGCCCGGCACGTTTCTGAAATTTTAGTTTGCATTTATATTGAAATATATTGATTGTCTATAATATAAAAAACCTTTACTTTTAGGTAAAAGCTGAAGGTATACAGTACAACAATGAATTAGACCTCGACCTATACGTCAAGCTTTTTGGCACTGACGCCGTCTTCCTATCCCTTGGAGACGACAAGGGCTATGACTTCAACAATTTCTTGGATGAATCTCTGAAAATTGTTAATGATGGAATAGATCAAATTAAACACTTCCAGGTATAAACCATATTATAATGCTCAAGTATATATATCCCTATTTTAAGAACTGTCTCTGGCAGAGCTTCACAGTATAATTTTAAATTTAAACGTAATTTCATTGATACTGATAAAATAATGCTATAAATTTTTTTATATATAATATTAATATTGTTGCTTTGTGTAGCATGAGCTCCGCGCACACCTTCTGTTCATGGATGCTGAACTCGCCTACCCAACCTCCACTGGTCTTCCCTTGAAACTAGACGCTGTTGGTTCTGCAACTGGTCGTTTCGAAGTATCCTCAAGTGTTGACATCCGCCAAATACTCAAGAACCCTGAAGCTACCAAAGTCGATATCAAATTGGTGCCCAGCTCGGATGTAGAAATGTCTTTAGTGATGCTTGTCGACGCTGATTGCCTTTCAGCAGGTCTCAAAGTTGTTACAAACCTTCACTCCTCCACTGGTGGGCACGTTGTATTTAAAGTTATTGAAAATGGTAAAGGATTCGATCTTCAATGGGGTCTGCCAATCGATAAACAAGAAATCTTAAGCGCTTCAAACGAGTTGGTATTCTTCAGTGCTGAAAGAGGTCAATTGGAGAAGCAAACACCAGTTAAATCTGAAAGCAATGAATACTCAGGTTGTTTTGATCAACTCTCAGGAATGTTAGGTGTTACCTTCTGCGGAAAGATGTCACTACCCTTCTCATTGTCTGGTAAGTAAAAGAAATTAACATTTATATTTTTGTAATTTAAATAATGATTAATCTTTTATTTCTAATTTATTTTTCTAATTGTTTAGGACAAAAGTCTGATAAGTCAGTGACAGATTATTTGAACCGTTTCCCACTCGTTGGAACATCGAAAGTTAGCGTGGTGCTAGAAAAGAACGACCTCCGCGGCTATCACATTAAAGGAGTTTTCCACAGTGAGAATTTACCAAACCGCCGCCTTGGAATTGAACTGTTATTCGACGCTGAAGGGTAAAGTTTAAATATTGTTTTACATCACATTTATTTTATGTTTATTGAATAATTTATTTAAAAATAAACTAATTAACATGTTTTACAGGATCTAAAAACCGCCGCACTCAGTTCTCCGGTGAAATAATTGATAACGACCAAGAAAAGACCGTAAAAGCCTCTTTGGACTCTCCCATTAAAAAACTGAGTGGTCAATTTTCAATTTTCACTAAATCAAGTGAATATGCTTTGATGATGAACGCTCAAATGGATGAAGTAGTTTACTACGGACGGGTTGGAGTGAACATCGCAGGCAATGAAAGAAGATCTGTATACAAACCAGTTCTGGAATACCAACTTCCTGGTGATGGAAAGAAAAATATCAATGTAGACGGACAAATCACTAAAGAACGTAATGGAGATAACATAAAATATTCACTTGATGGAGTCAAGGTAATAATATATGTTGAACATATATGTATTTTATTTTTACTTTTGATAACTCTTGATCTTCTATTAATTTACTATTTTCTTATATTATATATACATAGATATATCAAATATGTATATATCCCTTAAATATTTCCTCAGTTCAATATTCCGAACTCCAATGAGGCAGTCAACATTGAAGGTCACTTCAACAGCGGCCAGAAATTAATTGAAACAGATATCAAGATAAAGAAGGGTCAACAGAACATGCTGTTAAGTGGATCACTGAAGGGATATGATTGCAAGATCGAATTCAGCAACACTTTGAATCCATATGTTAATTTCAGGATGAATGGTCACTTTGAGAATAGCCGTGAGGTGAGTTAATAATGATATTTGGTAATAAATTAAAATTAAATAACTTTATACATTTTTAATATCTTATTAGAATGTGGTACTATACTTCAAAAATCGTGTCAAATCATAAAAACAGATAAATATAGGATATTATTATATTATATAAATTTTCTTCTACATCATTTTATTTCTCTTTATTTTAATGTTTAACACTATGCTCTAAAATACATATCTCTATAGAGATGCTAACAATAAAAATGAATTGTAAAAAGCTAATAGAAATTTTAACGCAGCCAAATATAAAACGTTTGAATGGTAAACAAAAGGTGTAGGCTTGAATCTCAATGCGTTGAAATATTTATAGTATTTTTTTTATCTTTTCTAATCCTACGCTTTAAAAATGGTATAGTAAATATATATTACCAATGTTACAGAGCTCACATAATGACATCGACCTGTACTACAGCGGAGACTGCCGCAACCCGCAGAACCGCGTCACTATCAACCAGCTCTACAAGCAACATTTCGTTTCCTCTGAAGATTTTAATATCATCACTAAAAACAAAAGTAAATATTATTCTCATAATAAAAATCATATTTTTGTCACTTACGATTCTACATATTAGCCTCTATAAAGACGAGCACACTAAATCAAGTTACTCGTTATAGCTTCTTCTTATCTTATTCATTTTAATTAAAATCTTTTAAATATCGAAAACAACTTCACTGTTCACATTTACTTAACTTAGAAACAATGGCATCAAAACTGTTTATTACTTTATTATTTATTTTCATACTATTTGAAACTTTCTTTATAACTTTATCAATATTTACATATATTATATGTAGTTGATTAGCATTACTAAAGCATTTCAACAACGTACCATATTTCAGTTGAAATCCACTCGTTGCCATTCAAAGCACAATTAAACTTTGAGTCGGATCCCAAGAAATTCGATTTGGATGTTGGCGGTGTTTACTTCGACAAAAAAGGAAATTTAAACATTGATGCCCGCACTCACATAAAGAAAGCAGGCGACTATCGCATTAAATGGGTATTGAATGCTGACAACCAAGCAATGGAAGCGCTTATTAAGAGAGATATCGTTTCTCCGGATAAGTCTAACGTTGAAAACTACATTGACTTCAAGAACATCGGCAAATATGAATTATCTGGAGTAGTTCTACATAAAACTAAAGAGAATGACGCCAATATCGGTGCTGTGGGTCATTTGAAGATCTCGGGCAGCGGAAAAGACGAAGATATCAAGTGAGTTATAATTTTCATAAAATATCTATAAATAATGTTAAAATGATGTAAATTATAATTATTAAAAGATAAGTAACATATTTGATTGATTATAATTTATTTCTATTATCTTGTCTGGATACTATGATACCAGGTTTGACTTTTCGTCTTGTTTTACTTTTACAAATCATAAAAAATATATAAATTTATTTATCTGCTGTTTGCTCAGTTTTATAATTGGGTGGCCACTTAATAAAACAATTAATTATTTTAGATTCGACGTTGGAGTGATTGAGACCGCCAGCCTTCGCTCCTCTCACGCCACCATATCGACATCGAAGGGAGAACTCTTGGACTTCCTTCTAAAGATCAACAGCGGCAGCAACGCAAATGGACAACTGAAATTCAATTTGAAGGATGCTATTGCTGCAAACGGACAGTACCAAGTTGCTGATAACGATGGAAAAGGAACCGGAAACCTTATAATTAACTTCAAAAAGGTAAAAATATCCTGAAACATGTATTTAAAATTGTATTATAATTCGAAGCATTATATAGTTATTTCCGTTATGTTAATGTTATTAGATAAAGTGTTATTAGAGAAACAAAGTGTTATAAACATTGTTTTAAAAAATCATTTTTTTTATTTATCTTGATTTGATTATTATAACTAATATTTTTTTGGAAACAGGCCCAACGTACCATTAAGGGAGATGTGAAGTTCGTCGCTAAGGAACCAGTGTTCAATGCAGATGTCGAACTTTACCTCAACTTTGAGAAAGACAATAACGACAAAGTACATTTCAGCACCAACAATAAAGTGACTGAAAAAACTGTAGACAGCAAGTTAGTGTTCTTTTGTTTTAAATTATTTCATTGTTAACCTCATAAGATATAATCTTCAACAGACATATCGACGGGTTCTTAATTTTTTTTTACACGAAAAATTATTTCCAGAAACAAACTGCAGTACGCTGGTAAATCGAGTGAAGTAAATATACAAAAGGACGGTGATTTCCATGAAGTTGGCAAAAATTACGTTAATGTGGAAGTTGTTCTGCCAGACGAGAGATGTCTGAACTTCAAAGTCGATAGAGATGTCAGCCTCAAAGACAATGTAATTTACCATTTCTGTAAATTATATATAAATTGTTCTTGCATATTGAAATACTTTGTGTTTGTAACTCTCAATATCACGTCAAAATATTTGTTATCATTATTTTTTTTGTTTCTCTATTGGATATTATAAAAATCTTTTTCAATATGTAGGTATACAGTGGCACTGCTGAAATACTATTATCAGACGCCGCCAAGCGCGGTGGAGAAGCTTCCATCATCAGCTACAAGGGCAAATTAGCTAAAGCCAATTTGGACAAAGAGGAGATCGACTATGAAGGACAAGTTGAGCTGAAGCTTAAGGATGGCAAGAACCTTCTCAAAGTGTTCTCCTTCAAAAACATTCCAAAGGGAGATAAGAGTGACTTGTCATTTAAGGTTTGTGCATATTACTCCATACTTTTATTTCAATAAGAGTTTACAACAAAATACAATTTACAATTTATATATATTTATTGAGGCCGGTCGTGGCGCAGTGGGACAGCGTCTGACTGTAAACGCGATCGGTTGTGGTTTCGATCTCCACTCGGGGGAGTTAGGAGGATATTTGAAATTATTTTCACTTCCTCGCTCTGGTAAAGACAAAGAGCGGCGTTGAGTTCCACGACTCAACACGCAATGTCTCGAATTCGGTGAAAAGCGAAGTACGGAGTGTGTGTAGCGGAGTAGAGTGTGGACACTAGGTACTTTCCGTCTACCCTGCTATGCGGGATAAACGCGTGTATATATATATATATATATATATATATATATATATATATATATATATATATATATATATATATATATAATAAAGACATAATTTCCTCTTTTACATATTAAAATCAAATTAATTACTACTTATATAATAATTATAACTTTAGGCGGAAGTCAGTGGCAACTTGATACCCAGGAAGGCTCTACTAGATGCAAGTGTCAGTTACTCTGAAGAAAACATTAACAATGAATACCACCTGAAGGCAAGCTATGGAGATGACCTCGCCAGTGAAATTGTAGGCTCCAATGTAGTAGCGTGGCCTGATAAGGGAGAGAAGAAGTAAGACCTTGTTATATTTTAAATTATAACTTACTTATTTTTCACACAAAGATTTAAGTTATGCATGTATTAAATTTGACCGTATAAATCAATTCAAGTCATTGTGGAACCAAATGACATAGAAAATAAGTATAATTTATCAATAATTAATGTTTAAAAAAAATATTTTACCGGGTGCGACAAAAGACACTCTCTAATTAATTATTTAATTCTATTACACAAAATTTACACGAAATACACGAAACCTTTGCGTTTAATTATCCCAATAATGTACATATATATTTATAAATTGCAATTGCGGCCGGTCGTGGCGCAGTGGGATAGCGTCTGACTGTAAATTGTGGGTTCGATTCCCACTCATATATTTTCACTTGTTCGCTCTTTTAAGATAAAGTGCGAGGTTGAGTTTCGCCACTCAACACGCAATGTTTAGAATTTGACGCAAATCGCACTAAAAAGTTTCTTAACACTACATATTATCTGTCTACTCTACTACGCGTGTATATATATATATATATATATATATATATATATATATATATATATATATATATATATATATATATATATATATATATAATAATTATAAATATTTCATTTCTAATCAGATATCTGTATGATAACACGGTATCAATACGTCTGCCGTTTGAAAAAGCTCATGACATCAAATGGGTATCCAATTTCTTATACCTGTCACCAGACAACAAAGCAGCTGAGGTAAGATATTTAACTGGGCTTAATGTAAGTGATAAGTTGAATTAGAGGCCGGTCGTGGTGCAGTGAGACAGCGTCTGACTGTAAACACGATCGGTTGTAAGTACGATCCCCACTCGGGTGAGTGATCATATTTAAATTATTTTCTCTTCCTAGCTTTGGTAAAAAGACAAATTGCGGCGTTGAGTTCCACCACTCAACACCCAGTGTCTCGAATTCGGTGTAAAGCAAAGTACGGAGTGTCTTGACGCTAGGTACTTTCTGTCTACCCTGCAATGCGAGATAAAAAGTATCTAAAAACAATAGTTTATAATCCGGATGTTCTTAAAGATATTATATTGTGATCGGTATTATAAATATAATTATTAATTTCTAGATCACAGTTGTTGAATCAGTTCAAATTAATGGTGATTTATACAAATTTGAATCAAACGGCAAATATGGTGACAATAATGGAAACACCAAAGTCAAGGTTCTGGTGCCACACGTTGATCCCGTCATCATCGACGTTGCATACAAAGTAAATGAGCAAAGTAAGTATAAATAAAATTATTAAAATTCAATTTTTAAAATTACTTATCATATAAATAAGAACTACAAATGGCTTAGGTTTTATTTTAACTTGGTATGAACTAACTGTTCGAACCAAATAAAATAAAAACTTTATTATATATTGATTGTACAAATAAAAAGGAGCAAATCATGCTTTCCAATATTACAAAGTTGTTTATTTTATGTTTAACTAGGAAATCTAATATACATATATATTACTTTGGTATTTAATATGGTACAATTGGTAAACCTTTAAAAATCGATCATAATACAAAATATCTCTAATCATCTACCTCCTTAGATAAACTGAGAGTTAATTATATTTTATTACGCCTTATCTAGTTATTCTCATACTAATTTCACGTTTAAAGTCATAGTAATCAAAAGATACAGAAATCAAATTTATTTTTTTTATTTAACAGAGGATAGAGTGTCCAGTGATGTGAACCTGAAGGCTCAGTACGGCAAGGGCAAAGTGTCCACCCTCTCGGTTGAAAGCCTTTCCTCTGAAAACCATGCCGAGATGAAAATTGTGTCTCACACTCCTCACTACGAGAAACTTAAGAAGTTCGAACTGAACTTACAGGGCAAGGTAAATAATATTTTGCGATATTTCAATAACTTTTGTAATATCATGAAATAACGAAGTTGGTCGTGACACAGTGGAAGAGCGTGAATTCCTCCTTTTGGTAAGATTCATTAAGTTCTACCACTCAACATGTAATGTTTCAAAGTCGGTGGAAAACGGAGTACAGAGTGTCTTGACACTAAGAATTTTAAAGAAAAATGTCACGAAATAAAATAATGATAGAAAACAGAGTATTTCGTCACTAGAATATTTCTTTGACACTCGTTTGTGTGATAAAGCGTGAAGAAGAAAACAAAAGTAACATATGACTACTAACGAAGTAATGTGTTATAGTAAATATTTGTCTTACATAACAAGAAATATGTATGTGTATAGTTAATTATAGAACAAAATACTAAAATGGCATCTGAATAATAAATAACACAACGTGCTTAACTCAACAGAACCCATCTCCTGAGAACTATAATTCCTTGATTACATTGGACGCCGATGGTCGCGTTTACAAACTAGAGACTATTGCCGTCTACTCCAGCTCTCAGCCCGCATATGACCTAAAGTACTCCAGCCCTTCATCTCCTAATGTGAGGTAAGCAACTTATATAAAAAAAATATACTAAACGTTACTAGAAAAAAAAGCTAACAATGACATAAATAAATTGTAACAAACGTATAAGAATTTCGACGCAGTCTGATATAGTAAGCATGGCGCACGCGGTCAAAGCGCTTGGACAGTTTCCAGGAGGCGCGGGTTCCAATTCGGCTGCATTCAAATTTTTTTAGGTTACTTAGTGTGGAAGTACACTTTAAAAACTAAATAAATGTTATAAATATAAAGAAGTTAATCGATTGAGTTTGGCCATAGCGCAGTGGGACAGCGTCTTACTGTAAACGCGATCGGAGATGGATGCGATCCCCACTTGAGGAAATGATTATATCAAAATTACTTTCATTTCCTTTTTCTGATAAAACAAAGCGTGATTTTGAGTTCTGCCACTCAACATAAAATATCAGCAGTCTTGACACTAGTCACACTACTTCCTGTCTACTCTGTTATGCGGGATAAAAGTGAGAAGCTAAATAATCACCAATTAATTGCATAAATCAAATGGCCAATAGTTATAATAATTATAACACTATAAATGTTAATCCAACATCAAAGACTCGATATTAATATATATTTTTTATATGTTTAGGATATACTACAAAGGTATCGTTGTCAGTCCAAACCATCAACGCCTCGAAGTTAAGATAGAAAATGTTAAAGATTTCAACTTGGACTCGTCCATCGATGTTAATTTCGACAAAGACGTCGAAATCAAATATTATGGCAATTGTGAGAAGCTTGGACTTAAGAACTACAATGTTGATATCTCTACCAAGGATTCTGGAAACGGCAAACAATTAGAGTTCCATGCTGTTAATGATGGCAAGAATGTGTTAAGCGGAAGGTCAGTGTAATATATATATTTCAATGTATTAATTCTTCCGTTATTCCTTTCCTATCTATTTTTTATGTTCGTTCCTTTTATATTCTATTCTTTCCTTTACTCTGTTCTTTCCTTTTATAAATATACAAATGAAAGTCTAGTAGCATCTGGCATCATTTAATTTCTGGCTATTTAGAGATCATGAGTACCGCTGGTTATCGTTCATCATTATCCTAGATCGCAACATGGTTTTTAGTTATAGAACTAAATGCAGAAATTGAATGTCGAAAGTAAAAGAAAAAATTAAAATCTTATACAAATATAATTAACAATAATTTATAATTTAATAATTTCAGCACATCGTTTATAAGGAAACAAGAGGGCTCTAAATCCATTATGGAAGGTTCAGGATCAGTAACAATTAAAGATGTACAAAAACCGGCAAGCTTCAAGTATATCTACACTGTCTTGACTGAAGGAAATGAACAGGGAATTGAGGTAAGTTTTCATTATAAAGAAACAAACGTTTCATTATTATACAAACTGTTTAAAAATTTATGATAGCTATTTGAAATAAGGTTATCCTTGGCTCTGGTTTAACAAATTTAAAAAAAAGCAGACAGAAAAAATATCTACTAAACCTATATATGTATATATATATATATATATATATATATATATATATATATATATATATATATATATATATATATATATATATATATATATATATATATATATATATATATATATATATATATATATATATATATATGTTTAATATATCGTTATATTTAAATTGAAAATAAAAATTGAGTTTATTTTTTAGGCTTTCGCCAACTTGGCTCTGGGTGAACGCAACACCGTCGCCGAGTGGCGCGTCACCAATCTGGAATACAGGACTTCGTATGTCTACTGCGAGGAGAAGAAACAATGTGCACACGCTGAAGTCAACTCCAAAATAGTTATGAACAGTAAGTACTGATATTTATCATCCCTTACGTCATCGAGCCAAATTCAGTCCCGCAAAATTTGTGAAAAACACCATAACAATATCTTCGTAGGCAAAGATTTGCTAATGTTATTGAAATATCAGTTTTACGCTCTATCCCTCACAACCAGGTTGTCAGAGACAATCTAGTGTCAAGACCATCTGATTCCTCCAAGTGGGAATCGAACCCCTAATCAATCTCTACAAGTTAAAAATATTTTAAAATGAACTTTCTAAAAAATTACTATGTCTTTTGCAGAGCCAGGAAGTCTACAGTACTTGTACAATGTTGGTTTCGACCTTCGTAAGTTGGGTGTGGCCACAGAGTTCGGTCTTCAGGTCAACAATGAATATTCAGACAAGAACTTGCCTGAATACGATGTGAACTTGCACATTAACCATGAAAGCGACAAGTTCCATTTCCACGTATACAGCCAACCTGAACATGGCAGTAAGTTAAAGATATTTTTTATATTTATGTTAAATATTTTGGTTACTTTAATATTATCTGTACTTATAGTGATTAACTATATACTATATATATAATGAAATTTAGTCTGTTAATATTGTTATAAAATATTAATAAACGAGTACAAAAGACAAATAAAATTATAAGATCCTAATATTCATCAAAAATAAAAAACAAACACATTTTTTTTTAGAAATCCCAGCCGGCATCGTCTTGTCTTTCCCTAAGCGTGTTGTTGCTATCGAAGGCTTGGTTCAATACCCAACAGACAAGTCTCTGCCATTCCCTATCAAGGCAGAACTCAACCTGTACCCTGACAAGAACAGGCCCCAATCCAAGACCTCGTTAAGACTCAACGTTGATGGCTCCGTGTCTCGAGATGAACGCGGAGAGCTCTCCGCCGTTTTAGGATTCAGCCACCCTAGAATTGGAAAGGTAAGTTGGTTTAAACAAGAAAAAAATATATCAGATATGGTAGAAAATATATTTAGTTTTAATCTTTAATAAATGTAAATATATATAATTGAAAATAATATTGAATATTTTTTTATAGGAAGCATTAATTAAGTTCAACGGAAAGATTGAGAGGCCCAGCGAATACGCCATCGTTATTGACACCTCAAGCGCCATCTCCCACAGCAGCCTTGGAAACGTGAGTTTTAATTTCTGGCATTGAATCAGAAATGCTTGATTTGTTCTTTATGTGATTTATTCATACATATTTTGTTTCTCAGGACCGTGAAAGCAAATTCCACTTTGAAGTCAGTCCAGTGGCCATCAAATTATTGGTAAGTCATTTTTTTTTTAAAGAAATCTCACAATTGTGAAAGTTTATTTAGTTTTATATACTTGAAATAAAATAAGAAAGTAAAACTCTGGAATAAGTAGTACAACCACATATTTCCTATTAAAAGGAATCTGTGTTTAGATATTACATTATTTATTTAAGTATGGACATAAGAATATTACTAAATAAGAGTTAAAATCAAATAAACCATCAAAAACATACAATAAAATGATCCATGTTATAGTAAATAGTTAAATTATTTTCACTTCCTCGCTCTGGTAAGACAAAGTGCGGCGTTGAGTACTCCCACTCAACAAGCATGTCTCGAGATCGGTGGAGAGTGAAGTACGGAGTGTCTTGACACTAGGTACATTCTGTCATTGTAGACAGAAAGCTATGCGGGATAAAAGCGTGAAAGTAAAAAAAATCTAAATATATCACTTTTTAAAGTATTTAAAGTATTTTCAATTATATTGACGGTAGTTCACATTTTACTGTTTATTTTATTTGGGATTAAATACTAACTAAGAGCTCTATTCAGGTTATTTTCATTAATTTCTATGTGGTTTTTAGGTCAACACACCGATTGTCAAGATTATAGAATTGGAAGGATCTTCTACCATTAAAGAAGACATTCAAAGAGGAGATCTCAAATTTAGTCTTCTGGAAGGCAAGCCAGTGGAAGTACACGTTTTGGCTAAAGAATACAAATACTACGAATTTTCAACAGGCTACAGCGGTAAGCTTAGAATTCTATATAAATCTCTAAGAATCTAAGAATTCTATGGGGTATATATTTAAACATATTTATCTTTATAATATAATTAAAAAGTTTTCACCAGTAATGTAGGAGTGTCAAATAGATAACACTTTATGTAAAAGTCAATTCAAATTCTCCTTATTTTTAAAAAACTAATAATAAATTATATATTTTTAGGTGATTCCGGAAACAGGTTGTCGGTCACAAGTCACTTAGACCCTGAGAAGCGCATCGACGCGTCCGTAGACATCGTTCTACCCGGACAGAAGACGCACAACATTGCCCACGGAGCTCTCTTCCTCGAGAACAACCTAATTAAGAGCGACTATGGTGTGTCTCGCGACAACTACGATAACTTTGTTGTAAGTAGATATTATTTAGCTTCACACTTTTCTACCGCATAGCGGGTTGACAGGAAGTACCCTGTGCCAAGACACTCCGTAGTCCGTTTTCTGCTGAATTCGTTACTCAACGCCACGCTTTGTCTTGCCAGAGCGAGGAAATGAAGATAATTTTAATATATTAAATCCTCCGAGTGGAAATCGAACCCACAACCGATCGCGTTTACAGTCGGACGCTGTCCCACAGTGCCGCGACTGCCTGACGAACAAATAGTAGATAAATAACATATATCTATATGTTAAAAATTTTGTTTTATAATCTCTGACTGTCTAGTTAGTGATAAAATGTGAAACTATATTCTAGCTCATCTTAGTCTTAAAGTATTAAAGAATTATAGTTTATAGGGAAATATTAAGGACGATAGACAATAATTATATTCATTATTAACCTTTACAGAAAGCACTGAAGAAAGATATGATTGAGTTACAAAAGAGAGCTAAAGATGTCGGAGAGAAGTCCAACAACGACTTCAAGCAAGCGCTGAAGAGAGTCGAACCCTCTTACAAGAAACTGAAGGACGCGTACGAAGCAGATCTTAACAGCTTCAACAACGATTTGCAGGAGATCGCCAAATCTATGCAGGCATCTTACGAGTCCATGTAAGTTTTTTATCCCGCATCGTAGGACAGAAGTGCCTAGTGTCAAGCCACTCCGTTCTTCGCTTTGCACAATTCCGAGTAGCGGAATACCGTACTTTATCTTACCAGAGGAAGGGAATGAAAATATCTAAAGTATAATCATTACCCCAGTGGAAATCGGACCCACAACAGATCGTGTTTACAGTCAGACGCTGTCCCACTCAGCTACGACCGGCTTCATATAAGTTTGGTATAAATAGATTTTATTCTATAAATACTCAATATAGACAATATTTCATAGCAGACCATATAAAATTAAGTTAAAGGCAAATAATTTTATTCAGAACAAGAAGTTAAATGCTCCATTTTTATTATCATCTTAATAAAGCTAATGCTGACGGGAAGAACCAACTCTATTTATAATTTGAAAACAGTTCTCATGTATTTTATATACATATTAAACGGAATAAATCATATTTATTATGTAAATTAATATTTCACTCAATATAATATAACTATTTTGTTCTACCAGCCGTCACATTATCCAAGCGTTCATTAAGATATTCGAAGATATGAAGGACGTGATCAGACCAATTGCTGACAAAATCGCTGAAGCTTCCTCCGACATAAGCAAGAAGGTCATTGATATGTATGAGAAGCAGGTGAGATATCTTAAACTAATTCAATACGTTCATTATAGTAAAGAATTCCAAGATTTCAACATGGTACTAATATAAATTTTCATAGGGTAGACTAAAAATATGATTATATATTCTTAATATCTACTAAAAAGGTGTTAGCTGTATGTATATCAGTCACGGGTTGTCAGGGTGTTAACACGAGAGTTGTCAAAAAACAAATCAAGGTACAGTTGTCCTAATAACTATTGGTCACCCAGCAGAAACCCTTTCCGCCTAAATGAGACGCCGCAGGATCGCTTGCGCATGCCATTTCAACGACGGCGTGCAACTCGTGCAAAACAGACCCTGTCGCCTTTAGGGTGCTCCGTTGCTTTAATGACTGTTAGCTAAGCACTACTTAAGCTCAATTAACTCTTTTATATAAAATTTTTTATTAAATCTTAGTATAGTTCATTTTTTTTAGCTTCACGCTTTTATCCCGCATAACAGGGTTGACAGAAAGTACCTAGTGTCGAGACACTCCTTACTTCCCTTTCCACTAAAATTCGGGGCATTGTGTGTTGAGTGGTGGAACTCAAACCTGCATTTTGTTTTTACCAGAGTGAGAGAGTGAAAATAATTTAAATATAATCACTCCCCTGAGTGGGAATCGAACTCACAACCAATCGCATTGACCGGCGCAGTGGGAGTATACTTCATAATTTTTTTTAATATATTTTCCCTATTTCAAATATACCTCTTCCTCCAGCTCGAGCCCCAAATCAAGGAGCTTTACGAGAACCTGTCAGCCATGTTCCAAGAATACTCGAATGCCATTATTGACGCCGCGGCGCACATCTCCGCTGTCGTCATTGACTTCTTCGAGAAACATAAGCCAGAATTGCAAGAACTCGCCAACGTCTTTACAGAGATCGTTAAGGGTATTTATATTTTATAAATTTTTAGTTATAACACATTGTACGCAAATATTAAATCAAGATTCTGATTCTGATTGAGAAATCTGATTTGTCTGAAAAATTTTATCTAGTATTAATGATATTATTAAACTAAATTTATGATTGTTTTTTTTTCATTTTTAATAATACATATGTTAAGTGTCTATAAATACAGATCTATGAAAGATTTCTATTATCGATGTTTTTTTTTTAATTTTAGACCTGACTCGCATCGTCGTCGTTCAACTGAAAGAATGGCGTGCGAAGTCTGCTGACATCGTCTCGAACATTATCGAGCAAATTAAGGAAATGCCCATCATTGCTATTATTAAAGAGAAGGTACAGTTGAATAGAATCATAATACTAAATAATCGCTTGTCTATAGAATATGTAGGAAAAATAAGTCTTGCAGAAGATATAAGGAGAAAAGAATATTCTTCTTTTGAAATAGAATTCAATTTCACATTTACATATATTACAGTTCAAAGTTAATATGATATTAGGGCTATTATGGTGGAGTATCTGTGCTGTAAATGCCATTAGTTGTGGGTTCGATTCTGGACCTATTAAATTTAAACTATTTTCGTTTCTCCACTCTGGTTAAACAAACTGCAAGTTAATCCGTCACTCAGTACTGTCGATCAAGGAGGATGTACTAAAATAATTATCCTTGCAGTGGCAGGAATTGGCGGTACCAGAACAGTTCTTGGGTCTAATGCAGGAAGGCTATCAAGCACTACGTGGTATCCTCCCCACTGAAGAACTCAAGATCTTCCTCGACGCTTTGAACAGCTACTCCCAAAAGGTTTGGGACATTTTTATACTTATAATTTAAAAACAAAGCATGTACTTTCATATTTTGAACAAAACAAATTGCTAAAATGTTAAATATTTCCTGACCCCAAAAATAAGCGGAGAGGAAAAAATATACTGGCTTATTTTTATAGCCCACCTTTAGTGAGAGATATATGTTAAATTTACTTATTGTTGTTAAATGCGGTATCATTATATAATTATCAATTAATAGAATGTAACATAAAATATTAAATAACAAACAGAAACTTCGCCAAGAGAAATTCGACGAGAGCGCTGAGCTGAGGTCGGTTTACGAGAAGCTCGTGGCCGCCTTCGCGTCTGTTGCCAAACTCGTGCGCGCTCATGTCGGGGAGGGCGGAGTCGCCTACCCTTACCTATCTCAAGTAAGTATTATAAATGTATCCTTGTGGAAATCAAGATAACTTCATATAACAATGCTTTTTTTATTTAACTACAAGACTACAATGTGGACTTACGATGGATTTCGGTTCCACAATTTCGAACGCAAGTCCAAATGATCATAAGTCGAATTTTATATAAAAATAAATAATATATTATAATAGACATACATAGATATATTATATAAGCAAATATAATGATTTTATTTCTGATTTTTGATAACTTTTAGAACATTTTTTAGAAAAAAAAATGATTTCTTTTCGTCGAAAATGCTTATGGATAGTCATCAGTCGAGGTGGTCGAAACTCGAGAACTGACTGTATAATTATAATTTATAGACATATGAAAAGTGCCATCGACTCACCCAATATTTAATCCTCGCTATCTACTAATAAAATATATGGAATGTATAAAGACTACAATTGTAACTTCTGAAGTACTAATAATTCGTCTCCTCAACAGGCCGGTGTTTCCGGATTTAGTCCGATATCTCTTCCTTCGTTCGGAGGATCAGCAGCTTGGAGCTTCCTCAATCATCTCATCGAAGGCGACTTCGTCGACCCCTTCAAGCTAATCCAAGCTTACAGACCACGCAGCTTGAATCCACTTGACGAAGTACCAGCTAAAAGTGAGTTATTTTTTTTACTCTTCTAGTAAAATTATTACAGGTTGTGTAATAAGGTATATAATCTTCCGAGTATTTTCTTGTTGTTATTTTAACGAATCATTTCACGAATAATTTAAGCAATTGCAACAGTGGTTTTGAAATTATTTTTTTATATAAAACAAACAATTATTGATAAAAATTAATTTGTACTTTTTATGTTTCTATCAACCTAGTTAAAATTTATTATATTTTTCCTTTCTAGTAAAATATTGCCTTTCTACTAAATTAAAACGATTATAAATGTATAAAATACAAAAATTCAAATAAATATTCAAAGCTTAACCTCAATATCTCGATTACTATCGGAAAGGAGGATAATTCCACCACTCAACACGCAGTCTCGAATTCGGTGGAAAGCGAAATACGGAGTGTCTTGACACTAGATACTTTCTGTCTACCCTGCGTAGAATAAAAGCGTGAAGCTAAAAAAAAGGAGCCAATAGAGTATTTTTACACTGGCCGTCTCTGACTATCATGACATGCGGTATAAAGCGTGGAACTGCTTTTAAACCCGATGAATCTAAATAATATGCTCTCCCTTAGTGCGTGGTGTTATCGTGAACGGTCAGCACATCTTCACGTTCGATGGGCGTCACCTCACGTTCCCGGGCTCGTGCCGCTACATCCTCGCGCACGACCACGTCGACAGGAACTTCACCCTTATCTTGCAACTCGCCAACGGAAGCCCTAAATCCCTCATCCTCGAAGACAAGAGCGGTGTTACCATTGAGCTGAAGGATAACGGACAGGTACTTTAACTATGTGCAAGTAGAATATTAAAATATATTTTTAAAAACAAGCTTCTTAAGCCATCTTGAATTAGATTTTTTAATGGTGTATTTTATCCCATTTTTTAATTACAAAAATAAATAATCCGCCATTTTGTTGCGTCGGCCATTTTGTATTCATACATTCAAATAATTTAAACAGTGGATATAAATAATAGATTTTTCATTCGTTCAAAACTTCAACTCCTTACATATTGTATACATAATTATACTTCTCTGATAGATTCACCATGTAATAATTTATTGACATTGTAATAACTTATCAGTATATAAAGACGCTAGTCACTATGATTTACCATAGATTATATATAGACTATATTTTCTAAATTTTAATGTATAATCGAATATTCCTTACCAGGTCGCTTTGAACGGCGCTGCCCACGGGTACCCGGTCCTCGAGAAGGACGTGTTCGCGTTCAGACAACCCAACGGTCGCATCGGCCTCGGATCCGTGTACGGGCTGATGGCCATCTGTACCAGCAAACTCGAGGTAACAACACTGACTGCTTAACTTAATCTAAACATTGAAACATTGAAGTTAGATTAGAGTAAAACTGTTATTATTGGGAACAAAATTAAATTTTTCATACACAAAGTATACGTTGACATCTTACACTGATTTATAGTGAATATTATTTCTCGATTATACATATTTGTTATATTCATTATCTTATATTAAACTTCTATCAGAGGCCGGTCGTGTCGCAGTGTGACAGCGTCTGACTGTAAACGCGATCGGTTGTGGGTTCTATACCCACTCGGGGGAGTGATTATATTTAAATTATTTTCACTTCCTCGCTCTGGTAAAGACAAAGAGCGGCGTTGAGTTCCACCGATCATCAGGTAATGTCTCGAATTCGGTGGAAAGCGAAGTACGGAGTGTGTTGACACTAGGCACTTTCTGTCAATCCTGCTATGCGGGATAAAATTTATAATTAGGAAGATAATAATTAAAATACTTTTAAAGTAAGAGAAAATATAAAAAGTAAACAGCGGTTTGCTTATTTCATAAATATATAATGTAAATATAAAGAAAGAAGGTACAGACCAAGTCTGTTGCGTAAATATATTTATTGGTATATAAAACTTTGATAATTAATTATACAATTTTAATTGTATGACGCCTTTCCAATACATTATACCTATGTTAAGTATAAAAATATGAAAATACCTACGTTATAAGTTATACATATATATTTATAAGAGATTTTTTATATTTTTGTATAGGTGTGCTACGTACAAGTGAACGGTTTCTACCTTGGCAAGGTGCGCGGTCTCCTCGGAGATGGGAACAACGAGCCCTACGATGACTTCAGGCTACCCAACGGAAAGGTAAGATTTATCTTATAATTCATTCCTATGTCCTCGACTTCTTATGCGAATTTCACATCTCTTGATCTCTATTTTATAATTCTAAGATTAAAATACTGTAGGTTACTTCTTATTCCAATGAAATTCCCATTAAAATATGTACAGCCGTTTCAGAGATTGTCAGAACAAAAAACACACTGATAGACAACATCAGTTATTTTAATATTACAAACAGACACTTCAATTTTATTTATTTATGTAAGATATTTATATACGTATTTCATTTTCAATAATAGTAACGGCTTATGATTTTGTAATATATGAGTTTTATATTTGTTATAATTTTTCAGTAGCAATTTCTTTACTGAATTTATTCAAAAGTTATGAATAGTACTGTAAATACCGTAACTTCTCTCTTTCTTTCTCTATCTTCCTAACTGTGGTCTCCCGTTGTAGTGGGGCTCATTTTTCTCTATTTTTCTCCTACATTTAGCTCGGTCCAGGATGTCTTCGTCTATTACTTTGCACATTCTCCTGTCGTTCAGCACTACACCCTGTCACCTTATCTTTAAATACTAACCAAAAAACATAATTAAAACGCAATAACTGATTGTCATCAGATCGCCAACTCAGAGAGTGAGTTTGGAAACGCGTACCGCCTCGCCGGAAGCTGCCCACAAGTAAAGGCGCCGGAGCACTCGCACCACCAGATGCACTCCGCGCTGCCGCCCGCCTGCGAGACCGTCTTCGGGGGCGCCTCGCCGCTCAGACCCCTCAGCCTGTTCCTTGACGTCAAGCCTTTCAGGTACCTACATTATACTCGAAAGTTTTTTGATAACAATAATCTGATTATTCTAAAATGAACTTACCTACTAGATAAGGAATTTTATTTTTTTTATTAACGTGAAAAAACTGGATATAAGGTTTTACTAAGTATAACAAATATATATCAAACATAGGTAAATCGAAATTAAAAAATACCACAACTAGAAAATTGTAGAGTGCTTTCCGAATCCCAGCTGCACTCTTAGGTTTTATCTGTAAAAAAAAACACCTAGACCTGGTAAGCTTGGTTTGAAGTGATAAAATATTATAAAAAAACTTATCAAAAATACTTATCCCATCGTAAAATATGAACTATAGAACTGTAGTGTGTCAACAATAATAATATTAAAAAAACTCCAACTATACTTCAATTTCACTCTCTTACATAACACGATAGTCAGAGAGAAAAAATGTCAAGACATTGTATAACCAACTCTTTGTCTTCTAGTCTAGTGAGACATCCGGAATACACAACATAATATTCAATTCGCAGACAAGCGTGCATACACGCGTGCGCCGGCAACCCCGCGGACGCGCTGCAGGAGGCGTGCGACCTGGCGCGGGGTTACGCCGCGCTCGCCGCCAGCGGCCTGCTGCCCGCCGTGCTGCCGCCGCAGTGCGTGCGCTGCACCGACGCGGACCGCCCGCGACAGGTCGGCGACGTCTTCGAGATGAAGCTGCGTGGCAAGCAAGCTGACATAATCGTGTCCGTTGAACTTACGGAAGTGAGTGCTTTTGTCAGTGTATCCGAGGTTTCTTTCTCTCACATCTTGAGGAGAAGGCGAACTTTTTTAAGGCTTGAGCCTCTGTGACTGGCTAGTGTACGCCACGCCACGCCAGTGTACGTTTATGGCCTGGTAGATTTTTGTTTATTAATATTAAATTTAATGCGTTGCAGACTACATTCGTACCTTTTTTTCTATATTATTATTTACTTTTCATTTATATATAATTATTTAATAATCATCTACTTATAAATTTAAGCGAATTCTTGATACATTAAATAAAATATTGTTTATATTGAACATATAAAACTAAACATATTTTAAGGGATATGGCGGGAAAATGGTATGACTTTTAGGGCCATTTTTAAATTGTATTCCAGTATATCTTTTGTTATTGCTTTTCTTATATGGCGAGTACAGTGTACGGAATCACCTGTCAATACTTAGTTCTCCGCTTTTCACCTAAATTGGATATATATATAGAATTACGAAGATTAACACTGCACTTAATCTTCCTATAACAAGAAAATAATAATATTTGAATATACAACTACTCTCTATGTTTAAGTAAAATTTATAATTATAATAAAACTATTTGTGAATGCAGGCCAATGAGAAGAACTACAAGGACATCGTGGTGCCGCTTGTATCCCAAATCATAGACCAGCTGAAGAGTCAGCGCGTCACCGATGTCAAGGTTTACCTCGTCGGAGTCACCTCCAAATACCCGTACCCCGTGCTCTACGACACTGACTGTGAGTATGGAGTTCAATTCTGAATATGAATCATTATTAGCAACAAATTGCAATATATGTAATTTACTTGGGAAAGAGAAGTATTTTGAAGCAGTATAAAGCATTACAAAAATCTAATATATTTGTTAAATTTTTATTAGGCATTTTAATTCAATTTTGTTCATATTAAACAATTTGCTAGAAGATAGCAAATTTGCTAGCTTCTATAAGTATTACTTAATTTCGCGTAAAGCAAGCGTTACCTTAGCAACCGAAGTATATTTCAATACACTATTACGCAAAATAAGAAGATTATGTATTTCTTTCCTTGTACATTATAATTGTGTGAGATTATGTATTCCAAAGTTTTCATTTCACGCGTTAATATGAACTTATTGTTAAATTACATTTAAAAAGGGCACCTGTTGAGTTTCTCGCCAGTTCTTCTTATCAGAACTGCCTTCCAAGCTGGTTACAGCTTTTATTATGACTGACAATACTGACAATATTTATGTTAATGGACGATTTAAAAGTGCATGTAATTTTATATATGATTTCCTTTAATTTTAGTGAGACTAAAGAGTGCTAAGGTTCAATTTGACGATAAGAGCCGATACAACCTGATCGAGCCCATCGACTTCAAGAACGACGTCTTGGACAAATATGAACAGAGCTTAGTTGATTTAGTCAACCAACTTCAAGTCTCTCTAGGTATTGTACTACTCTCTTACTTTTCTTCACGTTATAACGAGATATATAATCGCGCATATTTTGATATTTAATAGCTTCATGCTTTACCTGCATGGCAAGCCAGTAAGAGAGCACTTGTCTAAACAAATTCAAGACATTGTGTGAACTCAATGCCTCAGTGTCTCACCACAGTGGGGAAATATCTGTAAAAATAATTTAAGTATAATCGTTTCCCTGAACGGAGATTGAAAACTCATACAGCTGTCCCACTGCGTTGAGAAGACCTTAAATTTATTTTAAAAGTATTTTTTTTAAATTATACAATACAAAATTTTCAAAAGAATTCCGCTTTTTAAAGTTTAAGACTTTTTTTATATATATATATTCTATTTGACATGGTAAATAATGTGTGTTACACTGGTATATGCAGGTCTCCAGAACATCATGGCAACATACAGCTCAATTTTGGACCTCCCTCTGAGACCTGGCGCCGTCAAGCATTACATCAGCTCTGTTGGCACCAAATGTGAACCTCAGCTATTCCTGGTAAGAGATGGGAGAGAGAAATAATTCTATATTACAGTACTAAAAGAGTAAAGATGCTGTTTAGTCACTGCTTACTTCCTTCTCTTTATTATATTTAACCGGTTTCATCCAGACCAATGTTAAGGTTAGGAGGTTTAAAAAAATTACATAGTGTTCTTTCTTCCTCTTTCTTAATTTTTTCCTTGATTCTGCCTCTTTTAAATGTAATACTCGTAAATCGCATATTTTTTATTATTTATTTCATATCAAAACAGCTTCACGCAGTATTCCGTATAGCAGGGTAATCAGAGACAAACTAATGCAGAACTCTATATTGACTGCTTTCCGCCTGAGATAGAAACATTGCGTGTTGATATTTGTATTAAATTCCATATATTATTATTATTATTACATATAATATCTTCTCTTCAGCTCAGGGCAGCTCGCGCTATCTTCCTCGGCGAGATGTTCAAAGAGATCGGTCTGACGCACTCCCTCATCACTGACGTGGATGTAAAGATCGGTAGCGGCAAGTCCGCTGACCAAGTTGTTGGTAAGTCGTAACTTTACATACGATTATATATATATATATATATATATATATATATATATATATATATATATATAATTTAAATAGTTTCTAAATTTGTTATAATTCGGTAAAGATGAGAAAAATTTAATCTCAGAAATCTTAATTGAGGTTTAATTAAACCAATATTAGAAGATCTGTTTTGCCTAAAAATTTACCACTATGTCCGAATACGATGACCATAAAATATTTTTGTAGCATACGTGGCCAGGATTATGACACATGCTAAAAAAAAGATTAAATGTGTTATTTCTTTTTTTAAAAAACAATTTAATTAACTACATTTAAAAAAATATATATTTTTAGAAATGAAAATAATAAAATAAATAACACCCATATAATAATTATAATAAGAATAGTGTTTAATAATAATAACACTTCATTTATTTATTTTCATAATTTTATTTTTAGGATTCTCTGAATCTAATGTGATAATGCTCGGTGATAAGAAACAGAAGCCGAACAAGGCCCTCAGAGACTCTCTGGAGGTTCCCGACGAAGACGGCTGCGTGGAATTCGCTGAAGAAGTAAGTATTTGAAATAATAAGAACAGTGATATAAAGTATGCAGCATGCCAGATGAAAACCGATGTTGTTTTGTCAGCCAAGGTTAGGAAGCTAAAATTTGGAAATTACATGTAAGATTCCATTAAATATTATCCTGGAATTTCTTTGGAAATGGAGGAGTTCCGAAGAGCTTTAATACGTTTCCAGAAATTCTTTTGATAACCGAAAAAAACCTGAGTTGTAAAGTTCTGTAATTAATATAAAATGCTAGTCGTAAATTCTATAGTTAACAGGTACACTACTGGGTTCTAATCTAGGTGGTACAATATTTAATACATTCTCTAAATCATCGCTTACAGTATCTTATTCTTCTTATTTCCTTATACTATAATGAAATAATTATTTACTTTTTAATCCCACGTCACAATTCTTCTAAATAGAAAGACGGTGAGAAGACTATGACACCAAGTGTCAAGACACTCTATTCTTTGCATACTGATATATATATTATTTATTTCCAGACGGACAGTGTCACGTTCATTTCAAGCAACTTCCACAAGTTGAACCCTCAACAACAGAAGCAGTTCGTGTCCACTGCCGCCACGTCGGTGGTGTCTCGTCTGCTCCAGGAGTCGTTGGATCAGGAATGTACTTGTGTGTACGTGGACCCGTTCAGGGTACGCTCGGTATGCGCCAATGTGGACAGGAAGGACATGGTGAGTTGCTGTTTCAAATCTTAGAATATTTGGATATGTCTCATATAGCTTATAATTATTTCTTTATACTTTTTTATTTTTTTTCATCAGATTCTTGTCGTTCTTATGTTCGTGATGATAATGATTTAATTACATATTATTGCTATCTTAGTAATACAAAATTATTACTTTAAATATTGTATAGAATATGTTAAATATGATGTTTTTTTATATACAAAAAATCAGCTGAATTAAAATGTTAGGGACTTTACGTTATTCAATGTGACAATATCAAACAAACAGACATCATCTTTTTCGTTTATAACAAAAAAAAATTTTTTTTTTTCAGAAAAAAGTAAAATAAGTCATGGGCCCACAGAATCTCGTTTATAGTGTTAGTTGAAGATCAACCAAAAATCAGAAGCCATCAAATCTTTAGGCTGGTGACAAACTAGGGTTATCTCAAAAGCTATTTATATCTGTCGTAGTTCAAAGTTGCACCACCTCTAGTCTGTTACCAGCCTTATAAAGCTTGTTTCTAGTAAAGTTTTGTCAAATAAATGTATTAAGACAATAAGAGTAATAAAGATATATTATTTATTTATTTTTTTTATTTTCTATATTCTAATAAGTTATTTATTTCTTAGACACACACTTCATACATTATTTTCTAATTTATTTTGTTTAATTACACTTATCCTGCATAGCAGTGTAGGAAGCAAGAAGCTAGTCAATTCTCCGTTGTCAATTTCCTAAAATATTAAAGTCATTGCGCATTGAGTGGTGGAACCTAACCTCGCTTTGTCTTAGCGTGCTAAGAACATAAAATTAGTTTAATTTTGATCATAGTCCAGTCCCCACTCAGACTTAATTTTACATACTTTATATATACTTTATATATATGGTGTTTGTCACTACGCCACTATGATGTATTAATAAAAAAAACTTTTCATAGTGTATTTTATTCTATAAATCAAATATCATTTGATATCGGTATAAGGTGAATTATACAAAAAATTATGACCCGCCATTTTGTTGTGGCGGCCATTGTAGATTTACAACGAAATAAATTATATATAATTTCATTGGCACCAGACAGAAGACGTATTCCAAATTTCAGCTCTATCTGACGTGGGAGTGGGAAGTGGGTCAAATTGAGGTTGCTAGATTTCACACATACTAACTAAATAACGAGCTCAGCAAGGTGAATAAACACTTAAAAAATAAGCAATAATATTCAAATGACTCATGAAGTAAGGTTAAAAATAATTTAATTTAAGAGAAATCAAATTTTACAATTAACAGTCATCTAACCTAAAAATTCATTTAATATTACTAGCTATGACACTGACTCACGACGATCTGGCAGATTCTGATGACTTTGGGGCCGAATCATCACGAAATCTCGTTAAACTGTGGTGTTAGATTGCACAATTGCAGTCAACTTTAGGGTCTATTGGCGGAACATAACGCTACCATTACTGCCATGATAAATTAACAAAATTAAAGTGTTTTAAATAAAATCATTTTAAACAGATTAATCGCGTATATTTTGGTATTTAAATATACAATTTTGGACACCTGACGTTTCGAACACTTTACAGTAGTCCGTGGTCACAGGTAAAGTGAGGTGGCATTCGTCTGTCAGTTGATGCAAAAATTAATTATATCGCACTACCGCCATCTGTTTCTTAATTGCCTCGTGTACTGCCCTGGATTTCTGCAGAATGAGCTGACCGGACCACGGACTACTGTAAAGTGTTCGAAACGTTAATTGTCCAAAAATGTATTTTTGTAAAATGAAGTTTCATTTAAAAAGTAATAAAATTGCGAATATCAAAGATCTTATTAAAATTAAAGTGTTTAAATCTTATCATGTAAAACTTAATAATTTACATATAGTATTAGTAATTTTTGTAAGATTTTCTTATTGGACAGGTAAGGCAAACGATCGTGCATGTCAAGTCACGTCATTATCATCGTAAGTAATCACCGCCACCCAAGGCCCTGTGAAACACCAGGGGAGCTTCGGAAGCGTTGCCGGCCTTTAAGGTGGGAATAACGCGCTTTTTGAAGTTGTTTATGTTGTAACGACCTGGAAACAGTTCCACAGTTGTATGGCACGTGGAAGGAAATTCCTACAAAACCGCAAAGTAGTAGAAAGCCACATATCTAGATGGTAGAGATTGTATTTTAGTCTGTTACGTGCGGTTGAAAAATTCAACGGCAGGAACCAGGTCCAACAATTTTCCAGAACACTTCCCGTGATATATGCGATAGAGAAGAAGCATTACGATAAAACGTCTCTACGCAACGCCAAAGTATCAAGCCCGTTACAGATTATAGGGTCGACAACGATCCGAACGGCTCTCCGTTGTATGCGATTTAATGGTTTAAGCTGATACTGGAGTGCACCAGCCCAGATATGCAAAGAGTATTCCATATGAGACCGAACCTAGGCCTTATAAACGGCCAAGCAGTTGGGCGCGAAATATCGTTTCGCTTTGCCGATGACACCAAGTTTTTTCCAGGCTAACTTAGCCTTGCTTTCCAGATGATCGCGATACTGGCAGCCACTTAAAACGCTAAGGCCCATTATACGGAAATCAGGTGTGACGTGGCGCGTTAATGGGGTGTACTTGTTAATGGGGCGCGTTAATGGGGTGTTAAACTGGTGATACAACAAATGGAGTTTTCTTAGTGGTTAACGCGCAAACTTGTGTCTTCAGGGGGTTAAACTGAACCAGATTCCTTTCACATCAGGAAGAGATATTCTCAAGGGATGCCTCGACGTGTTAAAGACAGCACACAGCCCTGAACGATGCCAACGTTTAGGGGTATCAATTGAGAGCAAAAAGCATCAATAGCGACCTTTATGCTACTACCAGTGAGGAAGCTGGCGACCCACTCGCATAATTTCTCGGGAAGCCTATACGATGGAAGTTTGGCAAGTAACGCCCTGTGCCATACTTGATTGAAGACCAGAGATTTGCCATGTCCAGACTAATTGGCAGGCCCTTTCCCTTGCTTTCAATAGCAGCAGCCGAGCGGTGGGTTGACTACTAGAAGATCACCGGTTAGCCGACCATGGTGGAAGCCGTATGGACGGTCACTGAGCAAACGTTGATCCTCTAGATATACCAGGATTTGGTTGTTTTTTAGGGAGCAGGGAGATGGTAACGATAGGTCTGTAGTTAGTCAGATTGGAACCATCGCCTTTTTTCGGGATCGGGTGGTTTAGGGCGCTCTTCAATGAATAAAGAACTTTGCCGTGAATGAGACTACCGAAATAAGCGCGTTAACACCGGTGACAATTCATGAGCACGTACACGGAGTAGTAAGGGAGAAATTCCATCCGGCCCACTCGGCTTGTGGATGTCCAGAGAAGATAGAGCTCACCGACCAGCTTTTCGGTTGAACTTAATATCGGACATCGAGCTCTGGCACCGCGGAATAGGCGGTGGCGTGGTTGATCTGTCATCCAAAGTCGAGTTCGAGGCAAAGTAAGCGCCCAGAGGTTCTTCATTATCGGTGCGCAACGAAGGAAGTGACACAGGGTTCACCGTGTTTGTGAGGGAGGACCTGAGTTTTCGTCGCCTTGCTAATATTGAAAGTTGGGACCTGTCTACCACCTGGCTTTGTCAATACAAAGCTTAAATTATACTATATTTTGTAGTTGGGGTATTGGAGATTGGCTATATCGTGGTAAACGTTATTTAGGTTAAACTGTAAGCCCCTGATGTTACAAAAATCCACGTCAAGTGTGGAAGGGGCTGCCATGGAGCGTACGCCTCATTTGCTTTGTCTCTTGCACAGTGCTGCCCTTCCCAGAATTCGAAGGTCTCCTTGGTTAAAATGTCTTCAAGTACCGCTTTCATTTTGAGGTGAAGGGGTCTGGCATTACCTAACACTAAACACAATGGCATAAAACCATTACTTAGCGTCGTTTTTAATTCCAGGTGGTAATGATCCGGTCAAGTCTGCTAATTTGTGTCATCACTGACAACGTGACTCTACCACACGTGTTGTAGTCGCCTCTTACAACACCACCAATACCAGAATGATCCTATTCTAAGCCGGAATCACATGCTGTTCTGTTCTGTTTTAAAAAGGTTCAGTCAAATTTAGCTGAACTTTGACTGGTAGACAGCTGATGTCATCAAAAGTTTCTTGGGATAGTTTTATTTTAGAAAACTTTAGGATTTCTTGCTATGTAATAATATTCATCATCATCAGTCGGAAGACCTCCACTGCTGGACATAGGGTTCCTCCATAGCCAGTTGGAACGTGTGTCCATGTGTATCTAGCGGTTGCCAGTCGTTGACGAGATCGTCTGTCCATCTAGTTCGTAGAAGTCTGTCTCACGTTACGCTTTTCAGTCGAAATATAAATACCAATGGTTGTCAGTTTTACGATCGATGTAACCTGACTAATGTCACTTCAATTTGCTAATTTTGAAAACTATGCGAGTTCAAATCTCCTGTGGATTTCTTCATTTTTTTATTAGCTTCACGCTTTTGTCTCGCCTAGCTGGGTAGACAGGAAGTACCTAGCGTCAAAACACTCCATAATCCGCTTTCTGCCGAATTCGTGATATTGTGTTTTGAGTGGCGAGGAAAAAAAATAATTTAAATATGATCATTCCTGCGAGTGGGAATCAAACCCACAACCGGCTGCGTTTATAGTCAGACATTTTTTCAAGCAGGTAAATTTTGAATTTGAGTGCCTTAAATTATAAGAAGCATTACATTCCCCTCATTTTATAGCATTAAGACAATATAAAATTAATAATAAATACTTATTTTGCTACTAAATACTTATCATAATCAACCAACCAAGCAAACTCATTAATAAAAATGATTATTTCTAATCAATTAGCGTCTAATGGCTACTTCATTTACTTAAGTATTTCCGCATAATGGGACAATTTAGGGAGAAGAGAGAATCAAGACACAAGATTTTGTTTTTAAAAAAAAATTTCATGATTAACAATGATTTAGATGTAGAGGCCGGTCGTGGCGCAGTGGGCCAGCGTCTGACTGTAAACGCGACCGCGTTATGGGTTCGATTCCCTCTCGGCGGAGTGGGGAACTTCGTCGCTCTGGTAAGACAAAGTGCGGCGTTGAGTTTCACCACTCAATATGCAATGTCTTGAATTCGGTGGAGAGCGAGGTACGGAGTGTCTTGACACTAGATATTTTTTGTAAATCGTTTCAAATCAACACTTTGTATCCGGTCAGTCCCCTCTAGTTCATATTACCTTTTGATGGTGTAATTATTACTTATCTTTAATTGTATTTTAAGTGAATAATAAACAACTTGTATCTAAATAGCTTAAATACGTAGCTAACTTAAGCTGGTATTATAGGTTTGATTCCCGCTTGAAGGAATATGTTTTGATTATATGTATTTAAGATTGTTTTTATTTCTTATTTCAAATTAAGACAAAGCGCGGCGTTGAGTTGTGTATACACACACTAGGTTAAAAAAAATCTACTAATATTATAAATGCAAAGATTTATGAGGATATCCGAATAAACTCAATTACAAAAATGACTAAATCCGTAATAAAAAATAATAGTGAAAATCCGCAGTATTTATGATTATAATCATCAGTATTTAAGATGAAAAATAATAAATTAGTAACTAACAGCTATTTCATTCCCATATATATTCTCGCATAATGGAACAATCGAGAGAATCTAGTGTCATGACACTCCGCTCGTCTTTATACCTGGAATTGAGAGCTAGAGCGAGTTTGTTCGTAACTCGTTCATTAAAAACAACTGAACGAATTTCGATGAAACTTTGCAATATTGTTGGTTACACAATTATATAACACATAGGCTACTTATTTATATTGATTTTGCGTAATTTGGACGTAATATAATGACACTCTCTCTCCCTCAATCCCTCTGAAAGCTATCTTACTGTGCGCTGACTAAATCATTGGAGCTACATAAAGCCGATGTAAAGTAGGATTGTTTGTATTAAATAGTTCTAAATAAAAATTCTGGATAACATATATCTATCTTCTATGTGGAAGCCACTGTCAACAAAATAGAGCACTATAAATATAATTAAACTGTATACGTTTTTACAATACACATTTTAGAATATTTATCACAAGTCCTTATCATAATCAATTTCATCCATCACTTTACGTATTTAATGTATATATTATTTGGCTTTTACGCTTTTACGCTTTGGCAGAATATTTTAAAGTTATAACGATATGCATTTTTGAAAAAACGTATAAAAGTTTTTGTATGCTGCAGGATTCAAACCCGCACATATTGGATACCGTCCAAGCGCTCTGAGCGCTAAGCCATTCGTTCTGCTACCAGCTTTGAAATTCTTATACGTTTGATACAACTTATTTATACGCTTTTTTTTCAAAAATGTTTTCTAATCCTAAGTGTGGACTTTTACACTTAAAACACTGGACACTTTAAATGTAGTAAATATTATAACTATTATTACGTAAAAACTACTAAATCTATTTGGATGAAACTGCAGCTATAAAGGTATATATATATATATATATATATATATATATATATATATATATATATATATATATATATATATATATATTCTTTTTTTAAAGATAAATGCTAAGTATACTTTTTATCAATAAAAACGCGAGTGAAGTTAGAGCAGAATCTAGTAACCCATAAATATATAGTCTAGCAATTCTTTCTAGACGCGTCCTGTCTTGCGCGAAACACGCGTTGTCTTAGCAACGCATATGTCACTTTATACTAAAGTGTATTTCAAACACGTGTTAGGCTTCCTGCGCATTTCTCCACTCATCCCAAAAAAAAAACTTCACGTCCTAATGAATATAACAAAAACTGGTAATGATCTTTACGCTTTATCTTTAACTTCTCTTTACGCTTTATCCCACATAGCAGGGTAACCAGAAACAACCTAGTGTCAAGACACACCGTTGATTTCTTTCCATACAAAATAGAGACGTTGTGCTTAGTCTAATGTAAATAAATGTTCTGCGAGTGGGAATCGAACCCACAACTTGCAGTTTCAAAAATTCTAAAAACTCACATTTAATGCATTTAAAACTTTTATGCAGATATTTAAACTCATTTACAATACTAAGTGTAAAAATAGCACTTTGAAAAAATGTAAATAAAACAACCAAAAATGCTTTGACATTCAAATTTAATTTTTAATAATTTAATAATAAATACCAGTTTTGCTTAAAACTGTGAACACAGTCAAAATCTGCCTTAACAAAAATGATGTCACAGTGGTCAATGCACTTGAGCCAAGGTCACAAGTTCGAAAACTCGAATGAACCTACTTGCGTGGTATTTTTACTGACCTGTACATTATTGAGAAGGTGTTCACTAAAGATAAACAAATATTTACTAACCAAAAGTTTCTTTCTACAAGGGATTGTGTATATAAAAAAAAATATCATTAAATTTTTTTTTTGAAGGCATTCGTACCTACGACCTTCGACTTAGAAATAAATAACGTACCTTCACGATATCAGGTTCAGAAGGGTAGGCAAATAGAACCTAGTGTCAAAACACTTAATTGTAACTTCGAGACATATTATGTTGAAAGGCGGAACTAAACGCCGCGTTTTATTTTGGCCTTCCAACGGAATTGAACCCAGAACGCAACGTTTATTCTAAAAGCCACTGCGCTATGACGAGCTAGTATATAATTAAAATATAATGATTTATTATACATCGGCACACCGATATTGTATCAAACCGCACTGACTCACGCTTGGTTGAAACAGGAAAAACGTCAGTTACAAACAGATTGTCAGTAAAGTAAGTCGGCTGTGACAGACGGACGTGTGATTTAGTGTTATGTGTTTGTGATAGTATACAACAGGTAACTTGTTATATTCCTTTCTAAGTGAATTAGTAGAAGGCTCAAATAAGTCAAGTTATTTTTGGCAAGAATATTCAGAATATTATTTTAGGCTTAAAGCTTTTTTCCTTATAGTGTTCTTAGTTCTTGAATCATTAACATATATATATATATATATATATATATATATATATATATATATATATATATATATATATATTATTTTATCCCGCATAGCAGGGTAGACAGTAAGTATCTAGTGTTAAAACACTCCGTACTTTGTAATGAGGGCGTTTATAGAACCGCATACAATGATTTTTAAAAACTTCATCAGTTTGTTTGTGCGTTTGTGTACACTAATCTCAGAAACGGCTTAAGAAATTTGAATTCAGTTTTCACTATTTGCTTTTTGGTAACACTTTCCTTAACACTTAGTGTTTGTTTAATTTCAATCGGTTATAAATAAAAAAATTATATCAATTTAAAGTATTTTGTACCACAATATTAAAGCAAGTGTTATTGATTTTTATCTTTAGGGTTGTTTACCATCTAATGACTATATAATATCATATAATATAAACGAATGAATGAACTAATTCTTTAATATATTAGGTACGCTAATGTATGTACATATGTATGAGAAGTGACCTTATCTACAACACTCAGATGATTTCCTTCAGACAACCTTAACGCATATGAGTTCATTAACTACAAATCACAAACCAACATTGTATATTACAAGAAGCTTCATACTACACGCACAGTAGGATAGTCAGAAAGAACCTAGTGTCCGGTAGTGGCCAGAGGGACAGCGTCTGACTGTAAACGTGACCGGTTTTGGGTTCGATTCTCACTCAGGGAGGGGGGGGAGTGATTATATTTAAATTATTTTCAATTCCCGGCTCTGGTAGGACAAAGTGTGGCGTTGAGTTCCACCACTCAGCGAAAAAAGCGAAGTAAGGTGAGGCTTGACACTAGATACTTTTTTCTCCACTTTTCATCCGAAATTAGGATATATTGTGAAACTTACCATCGCATTTTTTTATAGCAAAGCAGAAAAATCGAAGTAAAATGAACAGAATCAATCCTTTAAGTGGGAATCGAACCCACAAATAAATGTTAAAACTGTCAGTAGCCCCACTGTACCACGACGACCTCTAGTTAGTTAATATTGTTCATTGTTAGCAAATTTATTTGGGTGTTCGGGTGTGGCTGACCGCAACGAGCTGGTGGAAATAACACGCACGGAAAATAAAAACTAATAATAATAACTATATCGTAAGCTAGAGGAGTGAAGCTGTGAGGGAATGAGATACATGAAGAATATTTAAGCAGCTTCACGCTTTATCCCGCATAGCAGGGTAGTCAGAGACAACCTAGTGTCAAGACACTCCGTTGACCGTGTTGAATGGCGATCTCAACGCTGGGATTTGTTTTATCAGAGTGAAGAAATTATTATTTTTTTGTTTTAAATAAAATTTTTCTACCGAGTGAGAATCGAACGCATAACCAATCTCGTTTCTAGTCAGATACTTTCCCATAGTATTTCAACATTTAACATTATCTTCATAGAAAACGTAAACTAAAACAAGGAATTACTTGTTTTGTTTCATATTTTCCTGGTCACCAACGATAACTATATCGACCAAAATAAGTAAACAATATATTGACATATATTGACAATAATAAGGCATAATTAGAAAACATAAAAAAAACGTATAATTTTTTTGCCCAGAGGCGCGGGTTCGAATCCCGCTGCGTTCAAATTTTTATACAATTTCAAAAATGTTTTCTAATTCTAAGTGTGGAATAACACTATAAAATTAGTAACATAAAGCATAATTAGCATTTGTCACTGAGTTTTTGTCGCGACTGTACCTCTCTGGCCTAGCAACCGGTATGTCACTTTTTGCAAAAGTGTATCAAACCCAATATAAAACATAGTATATATATATATATATATATATATATATATATATATATATATATATATATATATATATATATATATATATATATATTATGTATTTTATTTAATTAATTTATAATTAAAAGTATATTGATTGATTGATTATTTTTCTATGAAATTATTTTTTCTTTTTGCTCATACAAAATTATCCCATATGATTAAGTTGGTTGGTAGGAAATTAATGAATGAAAAGAATGAATGGAAGGAAATGTTTTCTAGAGGTACACCAGCGTTTTGTGCATATTTGTATAAATTGAGCATATATAAATAAAATAAAATAAATATTAAATTACTTTAAAATACAAGAATTAGTTTCTTGCACACGTTTAAAATTATTTAAAAGTAGATACATTCGGCCAAGGACGCCAAGTATGCAAGTCAAGTGTTTAGACACACAACTGGGTCAAAATACCATTAAGTTATTTCATACTTAGATTAATTGATAAATACAGGTAAAACTAATAAAAGAGATTTTAAGTTTAATTATTTTATATAAAATCCATTTCTGAAAATCCGACGTTTCGAACACACAGTAGTCCGTAGTTATAGATAGACTATATATAATTAGATAAACGGTGGCGTTGAGTTACTTGAAAGACATCAACGGAGTGTCTTAATACTAGATTCTCTCTGACTATTCCTATATATTACCAAAATATCGATTGATTTACCTTACCTATGTTATAGTTAGGTTCTTAAAAGATATGTATACTTTTTAAATTATTGGAATCGCTCAAAAAGAGAGACAAATAAAAATATTGAATTTTTAGAGATTGCTCGTGTTTTTGCTTATTTTTAAATGTTATTCCACATTTATGGTTAGAAATCATTTTTGAAAGAAACGTATAAAAATTTGAACACAGCGGGATTTGAACCCGCGCCTCTTTCAAAGCGTCGAAGCGCTCTGTACGATAAGCGTTTTAATATCTAAATAGTACTTAAAATGAATTTACGATACTTAATGTACGAGCCATTGATAAAATATGTAAGACCGGTAGTGGCGCAGTTGAACAGAGTCCGATTGCAAACGCTATCGGTTGTGGATTCGATTCCCACTTGGGAAATGATTATATTTTAGTCATTTTCATTTACCCGAAGCTTGGCGTAGAGTTCGGCCAACAACGCAATGTCTCCAACTCTACGAAAATCAATTTACGGAGTGTCTTAATTCTCGATTACTTTCTGTCTACCCTGCTGTACGGCATAAAGGTGTAAATCTAAAAAAAATGTCTTTATAAATAATTTAAAAAAATGCTATCAGATAACACAACTCTACGTGGAAATGAGAAAAGTGGAGAGTTTTGTCACTGTCCTATCATTCAAAGCCATAGTAGTTGTGAGTACAAAGTCCAAACCTTTATCAAGTTATTTTTCAAACGAAATTTTGTAGCATGTGTCATTTTAAAAGACTTGACCTTAAGAATTATGATGAATCACTCTGTTCCCTTCGAGATAAGCATGTATATTTTAAAAACAATAACATTGTATTGTATTATATAATATATTTTTTTAAACTTTATTCTCACTTCCTCGCTCTGGTAAGACAAAGTGCGGCGTTGAGTTCCACAACGTTCCGAACTCAACGGAAAGCGGAGTAGCGGAGTGTCTTGACACTAGGTAACTTCCTGTCTACCCTGCTATGCGGGGTAAAAGCGTGAAGATAAAGAAAATAACAGAAAATCAAAAAATCCAATATAATATCATTTATCCTTAGACGTAAACAATAACATGTAATTTAAATAAATATAACAATATTAACGGTTATTGCTGTCAAGTCGTGTCAAGTCTATTTGTGTAACGATAGTGGACCGTTTATTATCGTTATAAAATTATTTATTTACTTCTTATTAACTTAGAAAGTAAACGGAAAAAGTATAATATTAAAAATACTATAAATACCTTACTATTTTTAAGTATCATTCAACACTTTGGATTTAAAAAACATTTAAAAAAAAACGTAAAGAAATTTTAACGCAGCGGGATTCGAACCCGCGCTTCTTGAATACCGCTCTGACCGGTTGCGTCCAAATTCCTATATTGTCGACGACATGCTATTTCCTAGAGGCGCGGGTTCGAATCCAGCTGCGTTCAATTTTTTTATATGTTTATTAAAAATGTAGTCGCCTATATTTTACTATACTACGATACATTTGACTAAATCCGTCGTTACGAACACTCTGCGGTAGTCCCTGGTTTTGATCTCATTCCATTTTAAATATATGTTATTTAATCCGATAGAAAAAGCAAGTATAACATTCACGCTTTTATCAATATGAGAATTTGTGTTATAAAACGTGAAGGTACTAAAAAAAAAAGTTTAATTATTAACAATTATTTATTACTTCACTAGTAATTATTTAATAACTAATATTTACTATTTTTAAAGTGTTATTCCACACTTAGGATTGGAAAACATTTTTGAAAAAAAAGTATAAAAATTTGAACGCAGCGGGATTCGAACCCGCGCCTCTTGGCCACCGTCCAAGCGCTACCACTAAGCTATACGTTCTACTACCAGCTGCGTCGAAATTCTTATACGCTTGTTACAACTTATTTATGTTGTTAGCATCTCTTGGACAGTATCCAAGTGGCGCGTGTTCAAATCTCGCGGCGTTCAAATTTTTATACGTTTTGCATAAATTTTATATGATTTTTCAAAAAATGTTAAACTAAAATAAATTAAAAAGGTAGCTGCTACTCGTTACTAGATTTTTAAAGGCTTTATTTAGCTTATAGTTATATTTTTTCAGCTTCACGCTTTTATATGTTTGTTTATGTAGATAGGCAGTACCTAGTGTCAAGACACTCCGTACTCGTCTTTTCAACGAATTTGAGACATAGTACGTGGCGGAACTCAACGCCGCGTTTTGTCTTACCACAGTGTAGGAATGAAAATAATTTAAATATAATCACGCTTCCGTGTGAGAATCGAACTCACAACCGATCGCGTTTGCAGTCGGACGCTGTCCCACTGCGCCACGACCGGCTTTATTATTAATAATACTTCACTTTGTTTACTTGGAATCATCATATATATATATATATATATATATATATATATATATATATATATATATATATATATATATATATATAATAAAAAAAACCGATAAAATCCGGTTTGGGATATCGTGTTTTTTTTCTTATTATAAATAAATCTATAACGTTTTATAGCTTAATATAATAAGAAACAAACAGGTTATTATTATTTTTGGACTGTTTTAATGTTATTAAAAACTTCATTTGCATACAATTTAACGATCTCTGGATCTTTATTTTATAATTCTTAAATAAAATTCGCCTAAGTTACTCCTTATTATAACGTCTATCTGCCAGAGAAAGCCCCATCAAAATCGATCCGGCCGTTCCAGAGATTAGCCAAAACAAACAGATATAGACAAAAATTGTAAATAAATTATTTTAGTATATGCAACGTGTATACATACATATGCTAATTTGGTAGATAAAAAGAAGTTATTTAAATATTACAAACAGACATTCCAATTTCATTTATTTATATATAGTTTTATACTATATAATTATATACTATATAGATATATATTTTATAAATATATTTTTTTACTTTTATTTGCAATAAACAAGTATTATATCGTAAATATACGGTATTAAATGGCCCGGTGAGGCCGGTGTGGCGCAGTGCGACAGCGTCTGAATGTAAAAGCGATTGGTTGTGAATTCGATTGCCACTTGAGGGAATGATATTTAAATCTTCTTCATTTCGTCATTCTGGTAAGACAGAGCAATACGTTGAGTTCCGCCACGAATTCGGCGGAAATCGGAATACGAAGAGTCTTGACACTAGGTATTCTTCCTGTCTACCCTGCTATGCGGTATAAAAGCGTGAAGCTAAAAAAATGGTATTAAATAATGGTTTTGAATGAACAGGATGGCGCCGCTATCTCTAAAGATAGTCCTGGACGAGGGGGCAGTCACCAGGACCATAATGTTCGATACCACCACCAAGGTTTGGGATGCTCATAACATTGTCAAAGAGAAGATTCTTACCTTGGACCCTGAGAAACGTAAGCATTTTTTACATATATATCATTGGCATACTTAAAAGAGGAAAACACCTTGAACGGGAATCGAACTAACCGCAATCGAGCAAACCCCAATTTCCCCGCTCTAGTTAGACAAAGCGCGATGAGTTCTAGAACGGTGGACGGAGTGTCTCGACCATAGGTCTCTGACGTCTTTTGTTTCTGTTACAGAATACGGTTTCTTTCTCACATCCGCCGATGACGACCATTCAGGTGTCTGGCTGAGTAATGACAAAACGTTAGATTACTACATGCTGCGCGATGGAGATGCCATACTATATTTGAATAAGATAAGGAATATCAGACTGCGCATGCTGGATGGTAAGCCAATTCTGACATTCAACTGATAGTGTGATTCGGCCTAATAAGCATAAGGCGTCAGTGAGATTACGCTAAAGATAATATAGTGATTTTTTATAGTTTTACTGGGTGCAGGGTAAACAGAAAGTACCTAGTGTCTAGTTTCCATCGAATTTGACACAACGTGTGAAGTGGCGAAACTTGACACTCCGCTTTTCTCTTACTAAAGCGAGGAAATCAAATTAATTGAAATAAATAATTAACCCGAATGAGAATTGAACCCATAACCGAACGCATTTACATTTTACATGTCAGACGCTGTACCACTGCGCCACGACCGGCCTTTATTTTTATATATTTTATGATTCCGATAAAGTTGCAATGGATGTTATTCACCTCCAAGACACTTCCCACGCTTTATGGAATACTCGTATATATTCTTAGAAATAATCTTTGGTCAATGGAATATTTGTAAGCTTCTCTATAGTGAAAGGCCGGTCGTGGTGATAAACGTAAACGCGATCGGTTGTAGGTTCGATCCCCACTCGGGGGAGTGATTATATTTAAATTATTTTCACTACCTCGCTCTGGTAGGACAAAGTAAGACGTGATAAAACCAAAATATCCTGACCTTGCTATCTATGATCACTTAACAAGCGTAAGGGCCAACACAGTTGGTGATTTTATATAGAGATAGATAGAGCACGTGTTAATAGCTTCGTAACGTCTTCTGTATGTAAACTATAATTCAATCTAAATATGGTGACTCAATTGTGTTTTAATAGGCCGGTCGTGGTATAATGGGACAGCGACCGACTTAAACGCGATCGGTTGTGGGTTCGATTCCCACTCGGGGAATGATTATATTTTAATTATTTTCACTTCATCGCTCTGATAAGACAAAACGCGATGTTGAGTTTCGCCACTCAATTTCGAGACATTGGGTATTCAGTGGCGGAACTCAACCCCGCTTTTTGTCATACCAAAGCAAACGAGAATTAGCTATGTAATATTTATATAACTACCTAACTTTAACTACTGTTTTTTAACGAATTACACCTAACAACTTGTTAATTGGCGCAACGAGCAAGCGTTGAGTTACGAACAATTAGCCGCGTTAAGTTACGCCGTTTAAAACCGTACGCCGTTTGCGTAACTTATATTGACCTTGAAGGTCATAATGAATATTATCAAATTAATAGAACACGTTTTGTTTCGGCGTAACTAAGCGTTAGTCAATCAGATGAAATCACAAACGATGACTCAGTACAAGCATACGATATTGATTTAGAACAATACACCATATATGTCCATTGTATATGTTTACTATATGACTGGATTCGAACCCGCGTTCCACGAATTATGCGCAGCGCAGCGGAACAGCGTCTGACTGTAAACGCGATCGGTTATTGGTTCGATTACCACTCGGGGGAGTGATGATAGCTGAATTATTTGCATTTCCTCGCTCTGGTAAGACAAAACCCGGTGTTGAGTTACGCCACTCAATACGCAATGTCTCGAATTTGGCGGAAAGCTGAGTACGGAGTGTTTTGACACTAGGTACTTTCTGTCTAACCTGCTATTCAGGATAAAAGCGTGAAGCTAAAATATGTATTAGAAATTAGTCTCAGTGTCAAGACACTCCGTACTCCGCTTTATTATGACAATTTATATAAATAATATTCTCTATAAGGAATGATGCGTTGTATGGAAACGAAATCAAGGCGACCTCTGATTCATAATATAAACATTCAAACGTGCATTTAACGAGCTGACGGCATAGTCACTCAGTAGCAATGTTTCTGACTTTAATCACGGAAGTAGTTTCGTTTCCTACTTGGGGGGGCGCCGTCCATTGATTACGTCATACATTGAGGAGGAAGGAGGGGGTAACATTTCTTGATTTTGCTGAGACAAGGGGGAGGGGTCAAAAAATCATGACATTTATGTGACGTATTTGAAATGAAACTATTTTAAACGGATTAATCGCATATATTTTGGTATTCGAAAATACATTTTCTCCTATTAAGTCTACCTGTAGTGATCACGGATTACTGTAAAGTGCTTCGAAACGTCAGATTTCCAAAAATGTATTTTCGAATACCAAAACATACACGATTAATCCGTTTAAAATAGTTTCATTTAAAATGTTAAAAAAATCAAAGATCTTTTTTATATATTTTGGCAGATTGTTTTTATATATTCGCTTTGTTAATACAAAAGATTAAATTGAATTCCTTAATGATACTAGATTCTCTATGGGTTGTAGTAGCGAAGCGTACCAAATACCACGATTTCTATCGCTTTATATTTTATTAATTATTGTTAATATAAATATATCTTAAACAAACTAAATTCTAATAAAATCTATTTTAAATGAAATAAAACAATTCTAATATACAGATCGATCTATTTTCGATTTCTTAAATAAATATTCTTCTAAAAATTTTGGTAGGGAGGGAGAGTCTTGATATTTCTAGGTACTTCCTGTCTACTCTGCTAATAAGGATAAAAGGGTAAAGATGTAAAAATAACTAAGCTAATGTTTATTTTTGGTACTGTACATTATAAACTATAATAAATATATATATATATATATATATATATATATATATATATATATATATATCTTCATCTTCGTACCCCTTTTTTGTCACGGACAGTGGAGTATGAAATTTGGTACAATTATAGTTTGTATAGAGTAGGAGTTCAAAATGATAATATTTTGTTGAAATAATGCATAAAAAGTACATTACATTAATAAAATAGATGTAACTCACACTACCATGTGTTTAACATACACGTTTATATAAAGTGACATACACGTTGCTATGGCAACGCGTTGTTAACGCATCAACGGGGATACTGGTATATATATAGATATTTATTAAGTAAACTAGACTCTATAAATAACCTATTTAAATTCGAACAATGTAACATTTATTTCTTTGATTATATTTTACTGTTTTTAAAGTGTTATTCCGCACGTAGGATTAGAAAACTAAATGGAATATGTTCAGTGTTAACCGATCTTACGTGAGTTTATATGTAAAAAAAACCAATCAAAACTTTTTAAAGAAATATATAAAAATTTTAAAGCAGCGGGATTCGAACCCGTGTCTCTTGGAAACCGTCGAACCTTGGAAAAAAAATAAAACAAAATTCATTCAGTCTTAAAACGTTCACATTGTAGGTAGACTGTGTTCGCAATATTAGAATGGAAAATCTGTCAGTCGGTCCTCTCACTATTCTATAAGCACAATAGACATGTCATTTTAATTATATGAATGAACTAAATGTAATGTGTTCAGATCTATAAAAAAATCAAAGAAAACATTTTTCAAAAAACGTATAAAAATTTGACCGCAGCGGTATTCGAACCCACGCCTCTCGGAAACACAGAGTCGAGACAAGAAAAGTGCAATTTCTTATATGTTTTATCTTAAAATATTCCTTTTTGTTATAAGTATGTGGATAATAAATTAAAATTATTGATTAGGTATACATATATATATTTATTTATTTCTAGGAGCTGTAAAAACCCTTCAAGTGGACGAATCCAAGATAATCGAGGAGCTTCTTGTATATATCTGTGGAAAAATTGGTATCACCAACTATGAAGAATATGGGCTGGTGAGTAAAGAATTCTAAATATCTTAAACCCATAGATAAAAAAATCCCATATACTTATTTTCTTTAATTTGATTTTACGACTATAATATACTTTATTTGTAACGTGAGGAGTTCTTGGGGTCTTGGGACGGGCTATGTGGGACTCCGGAATAGCAGACGTAGGCCTTCTCGTTTACCAAGTAAAGCTTCATGGTGCTCCTCCTCGACCACCACTAGCCCAGGCCACAGGAAACACCCTGAATTTTCCGTGAACGCTGGTGGAAATAGGCGCTAACTAGATTAAAACTGAAACAGTTTCTTTTTTAAATGTGCAATAACTGAATAAGACAAAGCGCGACGTTTAGTTCCGCCAATACTCACAATGTCTCAAATTCGGAAAACAGTTAAGAGAAGTGTTTATTATTATAGTTTAATAATTAATTATGATTTATAAAATGGTAAGGTCTATTAAGACCTCAATACTAAAATCCCATAAGTCGTGGGGTTTTATTATATAAATTCAAATGTAAAACGATAAACGGCTTATCTTGACACTATTTTTTTCCCAAGAGTTAAGAGTTCCAAGCTGCACGATATATAGTAAGGAGCTGGTAAAGTAATAAATTAGTAGTAAATTAATTATTTTATTATTTTTAAAGTGTCGTGAAGAGATGGATACCGCAGAGGATACGAAATCCATGACAGGCACTCTGACGTTGAAGAAGAAGACCAAAATCAAGGAGAAGGACGCTCAGCTCGAGCAGTTGAGCAAGAAACTAAAGACTGATGACAATGGTAATATATATGTATATATATATATATAGATATATATATATATTATATATATATATATATATATATATATATATATATATATATATATATATATATATAGATATATATATATATATATAATACAAATTTTAAATGAATCTATTTTAAAAGGATTAATCGCGTATATTTTGGTATTCAAAAATACATTTGGAATACCAAAATATATGCGTTAATCCGTTTAAAACAGTTTCACTTACTTCCTCATTGATATATCAAAGCCAAGTTACATAAAATCTTTAAAAATTTTACTCTACGAGTTATTTTAATGTATAAATTATTTTATTGTAAAGCTTCATCCAAGTACGTTAACTAGTTCTTACGTCACACCTCCGCATTTATAAGTATATATTAGGTATATACTGAGAAAACCCAGAAGTCCTCACAATGTTTCTATATGTATTTTTTTATATATCAATTGCAAGCTTTTTTATATATACATATATTATATAAAAAAAATTAAAAATACTATTTTGATCCACCAATATTAAGATATTTCATTTGCTTAATATTTTCCTGGTACAGATATCCGGATTCGTTAACAAAATAATATTTTCTATATAAATATGGTATACTTATCATAGCAACCAGAAATATAATAAATATTTGAAATTTATTACTAATAATTAAATAATTATGAGACATTGCGCAATGTCTCGATTTCGGGTTGAAAGTTAACGGAGTGTCTTGTCTGGGTTGTCTCTGACTATCCTGCTATACGGGATAAGTAGCGTGAAGCTACTTTTTTAAAATAATTAGACACATGAAACCAGACGCTTTGAACCCTGACTGTGAGGAGAGGTGAGACTACGTATGACCACAGACTATTATAAAGATTTTCAACTGTCGATTTATCAAAGGTATATTCTTGGATATCAAAATATAAGCAAATTTCCTTAAAGTGGAATGGCTGGAACAACAGAAGACGCTGCGAGAGTGTGGTGTGGATGTAAACGAAACGTTGCTCTTCAAACGCCGCCTCTTCTACTCCGACCGGAATGTGGACTCCAGGGACCCCGTGCAGCTGAACCTGTTATACGTTCAAACTAGAGACGCCATTCTAAATGGGAAACAAGTTGTCACTGAGGATAGAGGTATGTGTTGTTACCAATAATGTTATATTTGAAAAAAATCTCTCTACAGAGATCCTAATAACGTGAATGATTTGTAATAAAACGTTTAAAAATGTCGACTTAGCCGGTAGTTGAGGTATACCTTAGCGGACGGTTTCCAAGAGGCGCGGGTTCGAATCTTGCTGCGTTTATTTTTTTTATGCATTTTATACTTTAAAAAAAAAGCTTTCTAATCTTAAGTGTGGAATAGCACTTTAAAAATAGTAAAATATGTTGTATTTTTATATTTTTTGCGTATTATTAGTATTTTTTATCCTCGAGGCGATAGTGACGCAATGAAACTACAGTGGGTTCGATTCCCACTCGGAAGAATAATTATATATAATACTAAACTACTATATTTCTCCCTTCTGATAACACGTGAGGCCAGTCGTGGCGCAGTAGTATAGCGTTTGACTGTAAACGCGATCGGTTATGTATTTGATTCCCACTCGGTGAAAGATTATATTTAAATTATTTTCATTTCCTCGCCCTGATAAGACAAACCGCGGCGTTCCGTTCCGCCACTACATGCATTGCCTCTAATTCAGTGAAAAACGGAGTACAGATTGTCTTGACAATAGATACGTACCTACCTACCAGATTGTCTTAACAACAGATACCTACCTGTCTACCTTTTGTCTACTCGAACTGAGGTATCGAAATCGCGTAAAAAGCATTGAACGGAGTGTCTTAACACTAAGTGTTTGGCAACCCTGCTATGCTGGGTGAGGCGTGAAGCTGATTTACTCAACGCCTTCCTTTAACATATTTAATTTATAATGAATACGGAAACACAATGTCAAAACTATTTTCGGAATATTTATGTCATAAAACCGTTTTCCTTGTAATATGTACGAGTATGTATGGATTTGTTTTATAGACTTTATTATTGAAATTTTTAAACTGTTTGTTTAAATTAAATTAAATTGCGATATTTAATTAAATAGCGTTACTTATTTAGATTATTGTATACATTTTTTTAAAAAGGCCGACTTTGGTGTCCGTCGTGGCGCAATGTGACAGCGTCTGACTATAAACGTCTAACTATAACCGATCGTGGGGGAATCCTTATATCCAAATGCTCTTGCTGTGGTAAGACAAAATGCAGCGTTGAGTTCCGAATGCAGAAGATGAAATATGGAGTGTCTTGACACTAGGTACTTTCTGTCTATCATACTATGCGGGATAAAAGCGTGAAGCTTAAAGAAATGAGATCATCGTGAATCAGTAAAACAAGATTGATTGTAGATACGATTAAAAACAAAAAAAAATAATATATATATATATATATATATATATATATATATATATATATATATATATATATATATTAATAAATTTCCTAAAAAAAGATAAAAAAAATCTCTGATTTATTTATTTAGAAAAAAAATGTGAAGAGAAAAGAAAATATGTAAAAGGGAAAAAAAGTCGCTGCTGCTTTTTTGCTAGCTTCGACCTTTAATTTTTTTTTAGCTTCACGCTTTTATCCCGCATAGCTGTGTAGACAGAAAGTACCTAGTGTCAACACACTCCGTACTTCACTTTTCACCGAATTCGAGACATTGCGAGACAGTGGTGGAACTTAAAGCCGCTCTTTGTCTTTACCAAAGCGAGGAAATGAACCCACAACCGATCGTATTTACAGTCAGACGCTGCGCCACGAACGCCCTTTTAATTCTTTTCTTTAATTAAGAATTATCACCTAGCATTTATTTTAATTTTCAAATGGCTTTTAAATATTGTGCAATCGAATGTAAAGATATATTAGAATTGCTTAACATGTAATTAAAAGACTTATAATTTTATATTAAAACAAACGTTTTATTTCAAAGCGGCGGAATTTGCGGGTATACAGTTACAAGTGCAGTATGGTGACTTCCAAGAAGACAAACACAAGCCTGGCTTCATAGAAAAGTGAGAAATTCCAATATAAAAGATAAAAATTATGAGTTATAGAGTTAAAATTTGATAGTAAGGCCGGTCGTGGCGCAGTGGGACAGCGTCTGACTGTAACGCGATCGGTTGTGGGTTCGATCCCCACTCGGGGGAGTGATTATATTTAAATTATTTTCACTTCCTCGCTCTGGTAAGACAAAGTGCGGCGTTGAGTTTCACCACTCAACACGCAATATCTCGAATTCGGTGGAAAGCGAAGTACGGAGTGTCTTGACACTAGGTACTTTCTACCCTGCTACGCGGGATAAAAGCGTGAAGCTAAAAAAAAAGCAGATAGTAATGAGTTCGAATGCAACTCGAAAAATATAAAATTACTTATTATTACTGAAATCACTGAGTGCACTGTACACATTAACCCTGACAGGGATATGTTCAATAGACAATGTTTGGAATAATAATTACTACGGTACGATACTGTGACACAAAACATTGACCTTACTGATAGTGTGAATCAGCCTTAACGAATACAAAATGGCATGTATAATTAGAATTTAACAAAATACTCGATAATAGGAGTTTTGCCAGTCGAAATCTTTTTTTTTTGGATATTTTTTTTAATAGAGCCTATCTTACTCTTTCACGAAATTATTAACATAGATATATATTAAGCATTGAAAAATGTTGAAAAAAAGTTATATAAAATACTTGATGTAAAAATAAAGTTTTCCGAAAACTTGTATACCATTTATATAAAATCTATTTGAATATAATTTCTTTCAGCCTAAAGGAATTCTTACCAGAACAGTACGCAGGCTCGTGGGGTATCGAAAAGAAAATTCTCAAAGAACACCGCAAGTACACCGGCCTGAGTCAGATCGAGGCTAAACACCTTTATACCAAAACCGCAAGGGAACTACCGACGTATGGTGTCACATTCTTCTTGGTTAAAGTAAATGACTTTCACTTCTAAATATTATTTCATTAATATATTTAATAATATCTGATATTTTATACAAAACGTTTAAGAAACACGAGGCCCGGAAATAGTGTCTGGCTGTAAACATTATTTTCAATTTTTCGCTCTGGTAAGACCAGTGTTGAGTTCCGCCACTCACCACGCAATGTCTCAAATTCGGCTGAAAACGGAATATGGAGTGTCTTGACACTAGTTAGTTCCTGTCTCCCTCTATGCGTAAAGCTAGAATAAATATAAAATAATATAAATATAAAAAATATAAAATAAATATAAAACATATAAAATAAATATAAAAAATATAAATTTAAAATATAAATAAAAATATAGAATAAATATAAAATAAATATAAAAGCATTAACAAACGTTTGAGAATTTCTTAGTAACCTACAATATATTATAAAAATATATATTTACAAATGGATCAATACTCAGAGCATCATACAAAAAAGTCATACAAAATTTATGGAACAAATAATTCATACATGTCATAAACGTTGCTAACTTTAAAATATTAAAACAAATTTTAACAGGAAAAACATAAGGGAAAGAAGAAGCTAGTCCCGAGACTATTGGGGATAAATTCTGAGTCCATTTTACGTCTCGACGAAGAAACAAAAGAGATACTGCAAGTGTGGTTATTGACACAGGTCAAATCTTACCGGGCTGGTAGTGAGTCGTTTACATTGAATTTTGGTGACTACAGGTATGATTTGTATATAATTTAATTTATTATTTAGGCCAATATATAATATATAGTTATCCTAATATAATATATAGTTATCCTTATATACTATATAGTTATCCTAAGCTAGTCCGAGCCCATCACGGTATTATAAGATCAATTTGTGGATTGAAATCCCAATCAATCTCAAAAAAATTTTCTCTGATATGAAAATACAAAGGAAGCTCCAGTAAGCAGTCTTTCTGTCAATAATATACGTGAAATATACATTTTTGAAACCAACCAACAGTCAAAATTTTCTAAAATTTTCAGTGAAAAAGAATATGCAGTCAAAACGAACGACGCGTTCCGTATCAGGGACATATTACAGGGCTATATTGACATTACACGCAAGCGTCTCGCCAAACCTTACAATGTCCAATATGCTGAGGGAGAAGCGATTAGTGAAGATATAGTAGAATCTTCGCGGTGAGTGTTCAATTTTACTGTAATATTTATTGATTCCCCTTTCTCCCCCTCTTTCCCCCCTCTCTCTCTTTCTTCTTCCCCGTCTTCCTCTCTCTCACTCACTCTATGGTCGGTCGGTTTTCTACTTGTACTGAAGATCATAGTAACAAACGGATCCAAATCTGGAGCAGACGAGCTGTTTCCAGCGGATCCTGTCAGCTGAAATATTATCGACAGTTACTTTGGCTGCAACTATTTTTTCTACTTGGTCAGCCCATCTGGTGGTCGGATGACCTCTGTGATATATAACTAAGTTTCTACAGTGATTGCAATTTCTACATTTTGTAAACAAATTAATTACTTGCCACTAATTGTTTTACCCTTGCCAGATTTTAAAAATGTTAAGAGAAGAGAAACCATCGTGACACAGTGGGACGGCGTCCGACAGTAAACACGAGTGGTTTTGGGTTCGATTCTCACTTGGAGAAATAATTATAATTACCCTACTTAACCGAGCTATGGGGTTATAGCGTGAAGCTGCTATAACAAAAACATTGTAAACTGATCAATATATATATATATAAATATATATATATAATATTTATTAAAATTCTTATAAGATATTCTCTCATGCAACAGTTTTTTTTTATTTATCTATTATATTAATTTGGGAAAAAATCCCATAGGCCTATACATAATTAAAACTTACACACTCTATACACAGTTGATAATCCGTAGTGGATATTATTTACTTACTTCAAATATCCGTATCACTGGTTTTTGTATACTCAAGGCTACTTCAATAGTAGAAGAATTATGACAAATAATCAGCTCGTCCATACCATGAATTTCAAATCTCAAATTTAAAATGAATATTAAAAAAAAATACCGCTGGTCGTGGCGCATGACTACGAAACGCGATCGGTTGTATGTTCAATCAAATATAAAATAAAAAATATAAAAAAAAATATGGAGAGTGATTATATTTAAAATTATTTTCACTTCCTCACTCTGGTAAAGACAAAGAGCGGCGTTTAGTTCCACCACTCAATACGGAATGTCACGAATTCAGTGGAAAGCGAAGTACGGAGTGTCTTGACACTAGGTACTTTCTGTCTACCCTGCTATACGGAATAAAAGCGTGAAGCTAAAAAAAAATATATAAATTTCCCATATTTTTTTTTTATTTAGAGGAACAATGATACAGACTGTGATGCCGTCTAGGATTGTGGAACATTCACTTGTAGGACCGAGCCAAATAGTTTCCACAAACCAGGGTAAGTCACAAAATACTTGTTTTTTCTTTATTTTTTCCTTATCATTCACGTTAACAAAGGATTCTTTTCCTATTGAGAATTATTTATTAAAGAAATTTTATACTTGTTCTATCATTATATACATATAGAAGAAATCAATCAAAAATGAATAGATACTATTGTTATATCTAAAGCTATTGTCTAACACATATTATTTATCTTTGGCCATAATTCCAGCCCATCAATCTCAGCACGGCACCCAAATAGTAACTGTTCACGAACTTATAACCACTAGAAGAACAGACGCGAGTCAACAGGGCATGGTAATATTGTTTTAATGAGCATCTTTAATTATTTAACATTTTCTTGATTAAAACCACACCTTGTCTTTTAAGAAAACAAAGTTGAAATCGAGAACAAAAAATATATATGTATATATATATATATATATATATATATATATATATATATATATATATATATATATATATATATATATATATGTATTAAATCCATCCACTACTAGTGAGTAGTTAGTAAGATGGCCAAAAGGACCCTCTCTAGGGTGAAATGAGAAGTAAAACAGGATTACTCAGATTTCTGTATTATGCTTATTATCTAATAACACATTAAATATTATTTGAAAAATACTCAAGCATTTATAATTTTCAGCGAGGTGAATTCAGGGCCAGCAGTTCACCGAATGAATTAAGTAAAAAATTCAACCATTTCAATTCAGAAGCAGTCAAAGCTGTTGTGTTGCTATCAGGTGAAATTCATATTTATGATATTCTAAAAGTCTATAAAACTATCTTAAGTCTTAATTTATTTCGACTACTTGAATTGGTAGTATAGAGAGGGGAGCTCTGATAGTGAGAGCAATTGTTAATACGTATTGTAAAGGGGCTCTTAAATCTACAGTCATGTCCCAGATAACACTTACTCTCTCTGCCTTCTCTAGCACATATACCATAGGATGTACGGTACAGTACAGACTTAAGAGCAATCCCTATCATCTCAATACTTGGCGCTTTACTGCCGTGCAATTTTCGAATTTCCACTTGCCAACCTGCTGCAGTGTTTTCGGGGAGTTACGGCGTAACTTCAAAAATCACGTTTATTCCCACCTCAAAGGCTGGCATCAGGTGTGTTGGTCCAGGCTGCACCTTCTGATGGTAACACAAATACATGGCGGCGGGGATTACTTACCATAACCTTTGCCTGTACCATAAAAATACTGCTTCTCTTTTTGTAAAGCAAGGAAACACGCATGGTGTATCCATGGTATAGTAATAGTTTTCATACAATATCTCAATTTCGTTGATGTTAATGGATAAAAAAAATATTTTGCTTTTACTCTAGTCTTAAGGTTTTCTCTTGCAAGTTAAATTCGTTTTAATTATTAAATTTATTTTAGATCCAACTAACGAAAATATTCAACAAGTGAGAAGGATTGTAGCTGAATTTGAAAATGCTCTTCCCAGCATAATGAAAGGTAACGTTTTAGTTTCTAATAAAGACACATCATTTGGATTATATTATTATCGTATTATATATTATGAGGCCGGTCGTGGTGCAGTGGGAGAAGTGAATGAAAACGCGATAGGTCGTGGGTTCGATCCCCACTCGGGCGAAGGATTACATTAAAATTATTTTCATTTCCTGGCGCTGGTGAGACAGAATTAGGTGAGGAATTCCGTCACTTAACACGCAATTTAACGTCTTGAATTCGATGGAAAGCGAAGTACGGAGTGTCTTGACACTAGGTACTTCCTGTCTACCTTGCTATGCGGGATAAAATCGTTATAATATATTACTATCATAAATCAGTTAATATATTAAGGTGGAATACAGGATGACTGGATTACATAGTGTCTTGACACTACATTGTCTCTGCCTATTCAAATCGAAAAAAACATGACACTGCTTTCTGCACGTTCTAAATATAATAATTTAAATATACTCACTCGGAGGAGTGAGTATATTTAAATTATTTTCACTTCCTCGCTCTGGTAAAGAAAAATTGCGGCGTTGAGTTCCACCACTTAACACTCAATGTCCCGGCTTCGGTGGAAAGCGAAGTACGGAGTGTCTTGACACTAAGTACTTTCTGACTACCCTACTATGTGGGATAAAAGCGTGAAGCTAAAAAAAATACGAGCAAAATTTTTTTCTTTAATTCAAATATATTATAATAATATGTATATATATATATATATATATATATATATATATATATATATATATATATATATATATATATATATATATTTCCCCTTGCTATTATTAAACGTTATACATCTAATAAATAGTATATATTTTGTATACCCAGGCGCGAATGAAGCAGCCGCAGGCTTAAACAAGGATGAATCTAAGAAGCTTCTGGACGATTTGGATGAACTGTGTGCTTCTATGAATACATTAGCTGCTATTACTAAGAAAAGCGATCTGGTAAGACTGTTCCTTAGCCTATTACAATAGAGGTCTTGTTGACACGTATAACATCAGGAACCCATGTAGTATGAGCAACGTATATGGCATGTTATAGTAATATGGTTGGATTTTGTTAGCTTAATATATATTCAATACATTATTAGGGAAGATATTGATTGTCTACATTTCCTCTCCATATAAATTGCAACTGTGCCAAATTTTATACAATTTCGTCCATCTTATTTTCGTAAATGGCCATCAAAAGTGTTTACTTTTTCTCTTAATTTTTTTAGCTTCACGCTTTTATCCCGCATAGCAGGGTAGACAGAAAGTACCTAATATCAAAACACTCCGTAGTTAGCTTCGGGTGATGGAACTTAACGCCGCATTTTGTCTTAATGAAACGAGAAAGAGAAAATAATTAAAATATAATCAATCGAACCCACAACCGATCGCGTTTACAGTCAGACGCTGTCCCACTGCGCCACGACCGACCTTACTTAATAATATATAAATTATGGTTTTTATTTATTTATTTGTCTATAGGAGACATAATTTTTTTTGTTGCTTGTCACATCTTACGTAAATATTTAATTAATATATTTTTTTACCAGTTCGAACTTGACACCGTTGCTTCACCTTGTGCCAAATCTGTACTAAAATATATAGTGATGGAACACTCTAATTGTAATTACCCATCCATATAAATAAAACATAAATATTATCTAAGCCAGGCCGTATTTTGTACCTATTTTTGTAAAAGTAAAGATAAAATTAATAAAAGTAAACTTGAACCATTGATAGCATTCAGTACTTACCAACTTTGCTTGTAGGAAATCCAAATTACATTTGAAGTATATATATTTATTATTAAAATATTAATCTTTATATATATATATATATATATATATATATATATATATATATATATATATACATATATATATATATATATACATTTATATATATATATATATATATATATATATATATATATATATATATATATATATATATATAACCCGTATAATAAACTAGGCTTATTCTCGATACTCGATAGTGTATGTCAATATATCTGTATAGATTTTTAAAATTACATATTAACTTATTAAGGACGATCCGGACAACCTGATGGCAGCACAAGATGCTGCAAGAAAGATCGCAGAGCTGTCCACTCAGATGAGCTTCGCCCTCGATCCGAAGATAAAGAGATGTAGCAAAATTCTTTCAGTAAGTCTTAAGATATCTTTTAATAAACATGATAATAGATATTTTTCGACAAGTTTAACCCCTTCCTACTTTACCGCGACCACTACCATGATAATAATATATTATTTTCTTAATGGTATTTAATAATAATTTTAACAATAATGACACTTAAAAAACTTTTTTGAAAAAAAACGTATAAAAATTTGAACACAGCGGGATACGAACCCGCGCCTCTTGGATACCGTCCATCCGTATTTCAAAAATGTTTTCTAATCCTAAGTGTGGAATAACACTTTAAAAATAGTAAATATTAATGTCAATTAATATGTTAATTTAAGTACTTTTTGGGTATCAAACGTCACTATATCACCCCTCGATATAAGACGACTGAGCCTCCAATCCCGGGCTGGGTATCTTTGTGAGATTCCCCCAGAACAGCTTACAGTTTAGTAAGGGAACCATAACAAATTGATTTACTGATAATTTTGTTTAGTTTAGATTTTAACTTAAAGACTTTCAAAACTGCAAGTCAAGTATTTTAAAAACGAAGAAAAGGGGTGCTTGCGTCTGATTTTATATTTGTAAGGATTAGCAAAATAGATGGCACCGAACACAAGCTACTATTTGAAAGGGAAGGAGTAAAAGAGCCTCGTGTGGCTTTATTTATCTACTTACATACAAATCGAACATAGGAAGGCAAATTATAATTTAAAAGGAGGATTTTCTTTAAAATATAACTATGAAGATCGAATGATTATATCCCCTTATAAATAAATTATGTTAATATTTGTTTGGCTAATTTAGGAATGGCGTTACTGACTGTTTAGTGGTAGGTGGAATACTTGGGTCATTTTCAAACGTTCATTTTTCTTAGACAAGATTGCGGTAATTTTTTTTTTAGCTTCACGCTTTTATCCCGCATAGCAGGGTAGACAGAAAGTACCTAGTGTCATCACACTCCGTATTTCACTTTACACTGTATTCGAGATATAGCGTGTTGAGTGGTGGAACTCAATGCGGTAATTGTGTTATTTACAATTTTTTTTACCAAGTTAAAATACTTTTCAATAACGTTATTATGTATATTAATTTATTTGATAGAGGTCAATGAAAAATGCAGGTCACGGCGCAATGGAAGGAATTATCACAATTGTTATTTTTTTTTAAAGCGTTCCCGTAAAAGCTTCATTTTGGATGAGAAGACAGAGGCATCTCTTAGGCGAGCTTCCTTCCTTACCGCGACGGACAACGCGTGTCAAGCTGTGGAACAAGCCCAGGCTGAGATGGACGAGGTAAAATATTTTATAACATTTTATATAATATTTTATTTTATATAATATTCTATTTTATATAATATTTTATTTTATATAATATTTTATTTTGTATAATATTTTATTTTATATAATATCTTATATAGAGATGGTTTTTGAACTACAAAATAAATAAATTAGTGATATGAATTACGAATTATTTTTGACTAAAATATTTGTCCAGGTCTACCGCGGTCCACAACTCAGTGATGAAGAAATTCAAGACCTGGAACGAAAAACGACAGAGCGCATGGGAAAATTGAATGCGGCCATCGCCTTACTCATGAATGCACATGCTGGTGAGTCATAATTGGATCCGTCAAAATGTACATGTCGCAAATTGTATAGAATTCGATGCAACTCTATTAAATTAAAATTTTAAATCATAAATCTTTTCAGATCCCAGGAACATTGACTATGAAATGGCTGTCAATTCTATGAAAACAATCAACGAATTAATGCCTGATTTCATTAAAGGTATTCTTTAGGCATAACTAGGATCATTTTTATTTATTTATTTATTTTTAGCTTCACGCTTTTACAGAAAGTCGCATAAACAGAAAGTACCTAGTGTCAAGACACTTCGTTCTTCGCTTTCCACCCAATTCGAGACATCAAATGTTGAGAGGTGGAACTCAACGCCGCCTTTTTTCTATTACCAGAGCGAAGATGTGAAAATAATTTAATTATAATAATCCCGTGTGGGAATCGAACCCACAACCGATAGCGTTTACAATCAAACGTTGACCCACTGCACCACGATCGGCCTTATCTTTATTTTTATAAGTCGAATAATTTCTTATATATAAAGGGCCTGATATATTTATCAGCGTCTAAAAGTGTTAATACGTTGCGTAACTAATTACAATACAATATTTTCTAATTTAATTTGTTGTTATAATATTATTCTAAAAATATATTTATAACAATTATCATTTTGATTTTCGTGATTTTTACACGTTTTAAATCAAACTATTTTAAATGGATTAATCGCTTAAACATATATATATATATATATATATATATATATATATATATATATATATATATATATATATAGAATAGAGGCTGGCGCAGTGGGACAGCGTCCGACTGTAAACGCGATCGGTTGTGGATTCGATTCTCACTCGGGGGGTGATTATATTTAAATTATTTTCACTTTACCGTTCTGGTTAAGACAAAGAACGGCGTTGAGTTCCACCACTCAACACGCAATGTCTCGAATTTGGTGGAAAGTGAAGTACGGAGTGTCTTAACCCCAGGTACTTTCTGTCTACCCTGCTACGTGAACGTGAAGCTAAAGAAAATTTATCGAAAATATATTTTTTTACAAAACTTTACATTGATTCGGTTATATTTTTTGAGGGTTTTTGTTACTAACCTTATGGGTTTTAAATTAAACTATTTTAATCGCGTATAATTTAGTATTTGAAAATACATTTTGGACACCTGACGTTTCGAACACAGTACACAGGTTACAGTAGCCAGTGGTCACAGGTAGGTAGGTACTGTAAAGTGTTCGAAACGTCAGGTGTCCAAAATTTATTTTCGAATACCAAAATATACGCGATTAATCCGGTTAAAATAGTTTCATTTAAAATGTATAAAAATAGCGAAAATCAAAGATCTTATTATAATCTCATGGGTGTCCATGAATACGATCCTATTTATAATTATAGTATTATTTATTGCAAGGAACTCAGAAACATATATGTTTTAAATATAAATATATATATTTAATAGAGGAGTCCCTCAACAAAGTATAGTCCAGAACATTCGGACATTATACACTATAAGTCTTCCTTTAAGTATACTGTAAAGTGTTAATAATATTTAAAATATTTTCAAATAAAATCGTGTTTACATTCCAGATGTAAAACCTCTAACTAGTATTGAAAACGATGCCAATAAAAAACTACGAAATCAAATCATCCAGTTACTGAATGGTACACGAAACATGTGCATGTTGACCGGCTCCGACGATATAAGTGTGAGTGTACATTTATATATATATATATATATATATATATATATATATATATATTTTATATAAAAATATATATTATAATTGTATATATTCTGACTGCAAACGCGATCGATTGTGGGTTCGATCCCCACTCGGGGGATACAAAGAGCTCTGGTAAAGACAATGTCTCAAATTTGGTAGAAAGTGAAGTATGGAGTGTGTTGACACTAGGTACTTTCTGTCTACCCTGTTAAGCGGGATAGGAGCGTGAAGCTAAAATAAAAATAAAATAAAAAATATATATTATATAAGAATATTTTATATTGCTCTCGGCAATACCCGCGTGGTGTGTTCATAAAAAGTATCTTATATATATTTATCCTTATATCACCAAAATATTCAATTTTTTTTAAACTCATCCAATTCTATTTATTAATCTTTGTGTAAAGGAGTAACAAACACATTTATTCAAATCTCAAAAAATTTTGCGTTTATTAAATTAGTAGAATTGTGAATATATTGGCGATGAGTTCTGCCTGATGAGTGGTGTCTTGACACTAAAATCTTCCTGTCTAGGGTAGACCCTGGCTACCCTGCCATGTAGGGTAAAAAGTGTGAAAATGACGTAAATAATAAATAAAAATATCGAAATGTCATAACCTACGCAATCTCTCTACGAAAGATAGCTACTAAATGATCGTTATGAGAAACGAAGTGATTATATTGAGACACTCCATTTTTCTACTTTGCGCTCAATCAAAGGAAACGTTGTTGTCAGTATTGGAATTAAGCCATGAAAACGAAAATATTCTGCAACCACAAGTGAATTTACCCAAGTATTATTTCACATGATTAAAAAAAATCTTAAAAAGCAAAGAGACTTTAGTGGCAAAACACTACGCTCTTCAAATTTGTAATTCACTTTCCAAATGTTTAATTTATTTAATGTATATTTTCTTAGAAAATGCGAGATGTAGGAAACGACTATGCCGATATGTCCAAGAAACTTATATTCACCTTCAATCGTCCTTGCCGTGGTGATGCTAAGAGTGATATGAACGAAAAAGAGAATGAGGTAAGAGTAAATTGTACTAGAGGCCAGCAATGCATCTGTAGCTCTCCTGGTGTTACCCTGGGCCTTAAGCGGCGTTGGTCACTTACCATTAGGTGACCCGCACGCCTTGCCTTTATAAAAAAAATATCCAGAAATGTTAAACTCTCCGCTGACGCCTTTATTATATTTTTAATATATTATAGTAAATAAATATATATTTTATATGTCAATAGAATTTCTCTCCATCCGCCTAATTTTCATAAAACTCCTTTTTATTTTCCATTATTTCATGATATAGGAGAAAAACATTATTTTCACTGTAAGTAATAATGGATTAAATTTCTTTTATTTTAATTATAGATAATGAAATTGTCTGATGACGTGGAAAAATTGGTATCATCTCTATTAGAACAATCAGATGAGCTGGCAAATTACGACCCGGAGAGTCCTGAAACCATGGTTATGAGTAAAGCCAGAGGAAAATGTGCTGATGCCTTACAGGGATTCTTAGCTTGTGCCAAAGTATGTTTTTCTTTATGTTTTCACTTACAATTTTTCATGCAAAGTAGGGAAAGAATTTAAAAAAGGCAACATAAATATTTTGAATTTTCTTAGAAATTACATATCTATTATAGATATTGTATTGTGTGTGAATGACATGGAAAAGGTAATAAAAATATCGAATCACATGGCCAAGGATGCCAAAAAAAAGATTACAACCCAAAACGGGGATTTAATATTTTTGGTCAAATAAGCTCAGTATGAAATCTCATAAAACAATCTATCTAAAATAATTTTCAAAAATAAACTAATAAATAATGTTTTATATTTAGCTCACAGCGCCTTCTATTCAAGAGCCGCATTGCCAAAGTGCATTGACCGCTGCAGCAGAGAACCTATCGTCAGCTATCCAGAGCTTGGCTTTGACTTGCAAACCATTGGTGGAAAAACCCGGAAGGCATGGCTTCGCGAAGCAAATAGCTGACAAATCTTTCGATTTAGCGAAAGTTTTGGACAAACTGAAGAGTGCTTATGCTAATATGAACAGTAAGTGAGAGGATTAACATGAGAGGTTCTTTGTTTTTTAAAAAAATAATATAATTATTTTTATTATATATTATTACGTTAGTTTTTTTCAAATGATGTAATAGTTTTTGTACATGTCTAGAGGAATAAATTAACATTAATTCACTTAGCGTATTCCAAAATCAATATTGTTTTTTAGCTTCACGCTTTTATCCCGCATAGCAGGGTAGATACTTAGTGTCAAGACACTCCATTCCAATTCACTCCGCTTTCCACCGAATTCGAGACATTGCGTGTTGAGTGGTGGAACTCAACGCCGCACTTTATCTTTTACCAGAGCGAGGAAGTGAAAATAATTTAAATATAATCACTCCCCCGAATGGAGATTGAGCCCACAACGCTGTCCCACTGCGTCATGATCGACCTTTTTAATTTAATATTTTAGGTAACAATCGAATTATTGAAGATGATGAAGCAGAGCAACAACAACAAAGACGTCTTCAGTTTATAATCAGTTCACCAGAAGCAAAGGAAAATATGAAACTTGCACACGATCAGTTACATAAACTCATGGACACTCAGGTAAATGTTACATAACATACAAGATATGTAAACAGAACTAGATCTGCGCCTTAAAGACTTCAGAAATTACCTGTATCTATTTATATATGAAAATACTTGATATCATTACCACTAACTTAGAAAATAACGTTTCTTCCTAATAATATAATAACTATGATTTTTGTTATTAGGATTTGAATTTGAATAAAGTGAAGAACCCTGAAGCTCAGCGTTTATTATCTCAAAAGATGGGTCAACTGAACGCTGCCATTGCGTCCTTGCTGCAAGCGACTTCTGGTAACATTTTTCATTATTAATGTGCGCCACATAGAAAATATATTATATACTAAATGTTAACAAAACAGTTTTCACGCTTTTATCCCGCATAGCAGGGTAGATAGAAAGTACCTAGTGTCAAGACACTTCGTACTTCGCTTTCCACCGAATTCGAGACATTGCGTGTTGAGTGGTGGAATTTAACGCCGCACTTTGTCTTTTTTACCAGACCGAGGAAGTGAAAATAATTTAAATATTATCACTCCCCCGAGTGGGAATCGAACCCACAAACCTAGTTAATAGTATTTTAATCACAATAATATTTTAATGCCATTGTTTTTCATATCACATAAAACATATATTTTAGATCCCACGAATCTTGACAGTGATGTGGCTGGCGGTGCTATTGACACGTTATGCAAATTGGCACCCAATTTGATCAACGGTGAGAAATGTCAAATTATACTAATGTAATATTTAATTTCATAAAAAAAGGAGCACTAATAATAAAGATCTACTATTTTAGATACAAAACAAATGCAAGGAAATGTTGATGATGATTCATGGAACGATATAAAGAAAAGTCTTAAAGACATGCTTGATGCAATTCAAGATATTTGCGTAAATGCTGAGAAAGGTGATGTAGAGGTGAGAAAATTTAATTTACATGACAATTTTTTAAGCTGCATAGTCATTAATTATTTAAGCAACTTCACGCTTTACCTCGCACATCAGGGTAATCATAGATAACCTAGTGTCAAGACACTCAAACTGCTTTTCACCCTAAATTGAGACATTGTGTGTTGAGTAGTGAACTCAACGCTGCGGTTTTATTTAATAATAATTAATTAAAAAAAAAGTTTGTGTTTTAATTTACCAACCATCTGATTGATAAATTAGATTAATGAAATCTGAATTACTAAATATTTACGTAGATATACATCTCTATATATCTGTATATCTGTGTAAATATTTTTTTATTCAGATTTCACTAAATTTACAATATCACAATAATTAAATATAATTATATGATATACATATTATTCTGTGTTTTATATTTAGGAACTGAACAACGTTGCATCTAAAATGGCAAAATCATCTGGCAAATTAACTTTCATGATCAGTCCCCGTGGTAAATCGAAGAAGGGAGACGAGGTATGGGAATGTAACTCGTAATTAGGAATAAGAAAAATATTAAACAGACCAACTCTATCCATATCTTATAGTACAGACAACTAAGATTAAATCTATTATACTTTCAATATTTTTTTAAAACTTTGTACTTATTTATCTTTTATCAATTATTTAAATCTTCTGAACATACATAAGAAAGAAAAAGTATAATGAACAAAAGAGAAAAAATATACCATACATATAAGCGAAAATAAATGTTTTATTTTTATTTAGGTTCTTAACTTAACAAAATCAGCAGTAGAAAAAACATCTCAACTGTCATCCAAAGTGGAACCTCTGGCCCAAAATATTGGCGGAACAGAAGGCAATATCTTGCAGACGGATGCAATAAAAACTGTAGATGCTGCTGAACGTCTTTTGAAGACTGCTGAGGTAATATTTTAATACTATTCTTTTATTGAACAGAATGTGGCCCGTCGTGGCGCAGTATGACAACGTCTGACTGTGTAGGCGATCGGTTGTGAGTTCGATCCGTACTAGAGGGAGTGGGAGTAGATTATATTTAAATTGTTTTCTTTTCTTCGCTCTGGTAAAGACAAAGAGTGGCGTTGAGTTCCACCACTCAACACGCGATGTCCCGAATTCGGTGGATAGCGAAGTACTGAGTGTGTTGACAATAGATACTTTCTGTCTACCCTGCTATGCGGAATAAAAGCGTGAAACTAAAAAAATGTGGTAGTAACGTGGCAGACTCGCCAATATGACTTTGATGGAGGTTTCTACATACATGTATGTTTGTATGGGGGCGTGATAGTTAAAAAGTACATAGTAAATTCGTTTTGTAATTCTATAATGTTTACAATTTTTACTATTGTTATTCTGATAAGAACAAATGCCAAATGTCTTAAAAAGGAATAAACAGAGGATAACAGATTTTCACAACAGTAGGATTTCTCTACTTATCTTGCTTTAACTACGAAGCCTTGAGACGAAAATGTGCGAAATTTCTAAAGTCCACATTATCAGAACGTCTTGTATTATTTTATAAGCATATTTGTACATTTTCAGGTAACGTCACCAAGTATTGAAGAATCGAGATGCCAAGGGGTATTACAGTCTGCGATAGATAATCTATCTGGTCGCACTCGTAATTTGCAAGATGCTTTAAAACTCTTATCTCCACAACATCATCAGCCTAGAGATGAAATTCTTCGAGATATAGCAGACCTTAAATCTATACTTGACAAACTTCAAGACACCATACGGATAGACAATGGTACTTTTAGATATTGTATATAATATTTAATGTTTTATTATGGTTTATGTCTTTCACACCAGCCACTACAATTTACTTCTTGACGTTGAATAACTATAATTGGTACTTTTATTTTACAAAAGCGTATAAGAACAGTTAAGACAAAATTTAAAATATTTTAACGTATCAAATTTTATGAACTAATCAGAGAGAACCTAAATAAGGGTCATATGTCAAGGTCTAGAATTAAATATTAAGCGAAGTAAAAATTGAAATGATGTGAAATTAATTGCATTAATTTTACAGGAAACGAAGATGAAAACATCGAGGAACAAGAAAAACAACGTCTGAAATTTGTCGCTTCCCTATCGAAAGCTAAGAACGCAATGACTAATGCAGATAAGGAGCTTCAAAGTGCTAATAACTTACCATTACAGAAGGTAAGGAAATAAAAAATAAACAATTTAATGTAATTTAGTATATATTTTTAATTAGAATTAGTTGCTTCTTGCAAGTTTATGAGCTTCCCTATATCAATTTTATACATGAATCGTTTTCAGTGGAAATAGGGTCTAAATACGTCTCTACCATATTTAGGTACCCTCAGTTTATGTTATAACGTACATATTATATACATCAAAAATGCTGAACAACATTTTTAAGACGCTATTTCTTTACTACCTAAATATATATTTTTTTAGCTTCACGCTTTTATCTTGCATAGCAGGGTAGACAGAAAGTACTTAGAGTCACGACATTGACATCGAGACATTGCGTGTTGAGTGGCGGAACTCAACGCCGCACTTTGTCTTAACCAGAGCGAAGTATAAATATTGTATACTTTAAATTATTATTTTTTTAGACTGAAATATCAAGCAAAGTTAACGTACCAGCAACTAGAAATTTGTTATCAGAGAAATTGGCTCTACTAAATGCTGCACTAGCCAACCTCCTACAGGCAACATCAGGTAAAATTCACGTATTTAATGTTCTTGATTTTTTAAATCTAGTCTCATAAAAGAAAAAGAACTCAATATCATGCCACTACGATCTGTAAATTAAATAAACATGATTACATTGATGGGCTTATATGGAAATAAAAAAAAGCGTTTTTGATTGTGTAGATAATGAAAGACCTGATTTGGAAGCGGCTGCAGTAGCAATGGATGCGATATCCAACATCACTCCAGATATTATAAGAGGTACCTTTGAAAATTTTAAAGACTTATTATTTATAGATATGATGCAAAGTATTTCACCAAATGGTAGTTCTGTACTATGAACACATATTACTGTGATCTTTATTTTGTATGAAGTCCCAATACGATATTTTTCAAAGTGAGTATCTATTGATAGAAATAAAAAAATGTAAACTAATCTATTCAAATCGTTTAGGTAGTTTAGACATAAACACCTACCTATATATTTAGACAGGTAACTCATATGCAGTGTAAGTGTGTACAAATAATATGTATTTATATTTTTTGACAGAATTCATGTTAAACTTTTATTTTCAAGATTTGTACTATAACATTCCAACATTTTGATTACAATAGTATTAAAAGATATAATTATAATTTAACATTCTAGACGCCAAAACTCTTCAAGGTTTTGTTGATGATAACGCATGGGATGATATCATGAAACATTTGAAATCGATAGTGGACGCTACGAGTGATATGTGTACCAACGCTGAAGATCCTCAGGTAAATAAGTTAAATATTTCTTCTATGTTTCTTTCAAAAATAAGACCCTTAACGTAAAATTTTAATTTATTAATTATTGCCGTACAAAATCTAATCAATATTATTGCTTTTGTGAATTTTCAGGAACTAACTGATGGATCAATGAAGGCTGCAAATTCAGTAGGACGTCTCACGTACATATTTAATCCACGAAAGAAACCAGACAAGGAAAATCAGGTATCGATATATAATATTAAAGGTGTCAAAAAAAACAAAACAAATGTAACGTACTAAATGCTTACTAATTTATTGCAGATTTTGGACCTTTCAAAGAACGCAGTAGAACAAGCATCAGGCTTGTTGTCTAATGTGTACATTCTCACTGAACAAGTTGGTGGAGAAGAAGGCGAAAATTTGGATATGGCTGGTGTAAAAGTTGTCGATACTGCACAAATGCTTCTGAAAATAGCTGAGGTTTGCTTAATAGATGATTATAAATATAATGAATATCTTATACTATATTTTTTAGCTTAACACTTTTTATTCCGCATAGCAGGGTAGACAGAAAGTACCTAGCGATACAATTCGTACTTCAATTTTTGCCGAATTCGAGTAACGAATTGACGGAACTCTAAGTAAGAATTTAATCCACAACCGATCGCGTTTACAGTCAGACGCTATCAGACTACGCCATAGCTAAGGCGTAGTGTAATAGCGTCTGATTGTAAACGCGATCGGTTGTGGATTCGATCCCCACTCGGAGGAGTGATTATATTTGAATTATTTTCACTTCCTCGCTCTGGTAAGACAAAGTGCAACGTTGAGTTCCACCACTCAACACGCAATGTCTCGAATTCGGTGTAAAGCGAAATACAGAGTGTCTTAGCACTAGGTACCATCTGTCTACCCTGCTATGCGGAATTCAATGCGTGAAACTAAAAAAATGAATTTAATATTAACATTAAATTGTAATGAATTAAATCCAATTTCATAAGATGATGAAGAATTTATAATTTATATTTATTTTTTAGATTACTGCTCCTAATATGGAAGATCAACGTTGTCAAGAAGCTTTAATCTCAGCAATAGATAGTCTTTCTGATCGGATGAAGGATTTGCAAAGTGTATGGAACCCTGTCACCCAAGCGCCTGAACATCGTCAAACTGGAGCAATACTTAATAGAGATCTAGCAAGTGTCCAATCAACTTTAGATAAATTGCGAGCAGCGTGTCAAGCTAATGGTATGAAAGAGTAATTCCATTTAGCTTCTAACTTTGTTATGATTACTCATTTTTTAATGAAACTATTTTAAACAGATTGATCATAGTTTTGTCTTCACAATTTTTTTTTAAACTAAATGTTTCAAATAGACTGTAGGATGAGTAGTCTGCCTGTGATCATGGACAACTAACTATATAGATAGGTAGTCTGCCTGCGACCACGGACAACTAAATATATAGATATTTTTGGATTATTTTACATTTTGAATATTAAATATTAAAGTTAAGTAGAAATCCAATCTCATGTCTTGTTTTATTTTATATTTATTTTAAACTATACATATTAAATAATGATTATTATGAAATTGAAATACTAGAATAAATTCTAGTGATTATTATGTAGGATAATAATATATACAAGTTTCTTCTAATAATATATTTTAAACTATTTGAAGATCTTGAAAAAGAAAGAGAACAGAGACAAAAAGAGGAAGAAGAAAAGAGAGAGAAAGAAAGAGAAGAACAGATGGAGAGAGAGAAAGAAATACTAAAGAAAAAACGCCTACAGTATATCTCAACTCTAGCAAAAGCAATGAACGAAATAGACGAGGCGCGTAAAGAGTTGAAGAATGCCAGTTGCAGCGCACCAAAAGACAAGGTATTTAAATGTTTCCTTGAGAATTTATATATGATTAATTCATTATTCTTATTTCAAATTACTTATTTATTATTTTTCGAATCTATTTGTTTTAATAATAATTTATTTTGGAATCACTCATAAGTTACGTTACGTCACACGTTAAGAGGGGGAAGAGGGTCCACAAGTATGACATTGTTTGACAAGTGGTCAGTGATCTCTCAATGGAGAGGGGAGAGGTCAAAAGATCATGAAATTCACGTGACGTAATTTATGGATGGACTCTAATCAGTATCTCATACCATTTCAGGCCACCAACAAAATCAACGCGCCTGCCACTAAGAATTTATTATTACAACGACTGGCTCAGTTGAATGCTGCTGTAGCTGACTTGTTACAGGCATTATCAGGTGGATTTAATTATTTATTTATTTATTTTTAGCTTCACGCTTTTTTATCCCGCTTAGCAGGGTAGACAGAAAGTACCTAGTGTCAAGACACTCCGTACTTCGCTTTCCACCGAATACGAGACATTGATTTATAACATTATTTTAATCATTTATCGAACTTAGAATGGTATTAATTATTAATATATTATTATTTTCAAACGTAAATAACTCTTCAAAGATGACTTAGTTCTTTGTAATTAGTATTTTTAAACAATGCCTTTTATACTGTTATGTCCTAATGTATTTATCTAAACATATATCGGAAATACGAAATATTGTTTTTTTATCACAAATATAATGTTTTAATGTGATTTTTGTTCTAATAATAATTATAATAATTTCAATTTCTTAGATCGTGAGAAACCAGATTATGATGCAGCTTCTACATCAATACAGACTATTTCTGGTTTAACTCCAGTCATAGTCAAAGGTAAATGAAACATTATCTATGTCATTTTGTACTTCATACGTACATACACACAGTTGTTTTTATAGCTTCACGTTTTTATCCCGCATAGCAGGATAGGCTGAAAGTACCTAGTGTCAAGACACTCCGTACTTCGCTGTCCACCGAATTCGAGACATTGTATGTTAAGTGGTGGAACTCAGAGCCGCACTTTGTGTTACCAAAGCGAGGAAGTGAAAATAATTTTAAATATAATCAGTCCCTCGAGTGGACCGGTCACGTTTACAGTCAGACGCTGACCCACTGCGCCACGACCGGCCTCACACACACAGACACACACGTTATGAACATATTGTTGTCGTTTACTCTTTCTGTTCTCTAGGTAGAATTTATTTGAAATATAATTTTAACAGTTATTTTCCGAATCTAATGATGTTGTACAAGCGTAATATTATTAAACAATTATCATGATAAAAATTACCAAAAAAATCGATTTCTTCAAAAGAGAACAAATTTATACCAAAATCTTTAATTTTATAGATGCAACAACACTTCAAGGCGCTGTAGAGGATAAAATATGGGAAAACATTTTAGATAATCTTAAATCACTTGTCGATAAATGTGGTGAAATTTGTCACAACAGTGAAAACCCTCAGGTATATGATGTTATTTCTTAAAGTAAAAATTAAAAATTAGTCTTCACACTTGGATTTAAACACTATTTTTAAAGAATTATTCCACATTTAGGATTAAAAAACATATAAAAGTTTGAACGCAGCGGGATTCGAACCCCGCGCCTCTTGGAAACCGTCCAAGTGCGATGACCGCTAAGCCATACGTTCTACATCTGGCTGCGAGGAAACTCTTATACGTTTTTGTTAAAACTTATTTATGTTGTTAGCATCTCTGTAGAGGGATTTTTTTACAAATATCGTAGGAAAAAATTTCCAAGAGATTTCAAATTCCGCTACTTTAAATATTTTTATACTTTTTACCAAAATATTGTCATAAACCAATCAATTATAAATGTATTTTGTATATTCACATTCCTAATTAAATTACACTAAAGTAATAAAATATATTTGAAAAACCAGATAAGTGCTCTTTTACTTAAGCTTTTTCAACATATATATTTTCAGGAACTATCAAATTCTGCAAGCCAATTTGCAAACGCCTCAGGAAAACTCACTTTCGTTATAAATCCACGAAAGAATACGAAAAAAGAAAATCAGGTATTTTTTAAGTCATTGTAGAAAATATTAACTAAACAATATTTTTTTATATAAAATAATCTATAATCCATAATAAATTTCGTATAAGACATGAACCTACTACGTTCAAAATATTCTTAGTGTACTCAATTTTATATTCTCTACTGTTGAAATCAATCTTTGAATTAAAATTTTTCCAAAAGTTTTTCGACTTTGAGTAAAAATTATCGTTTTGCCGTAGGAAAAATTTGTTAGTATTAATTTTTTCTTTTTAAACAGATAATAGATTTAGCCAAGAACGCTGTAGAAGAAACATCAGTTCTTTTATCCAATGTGTATGGACTGACAGAGAGAGTTAGCGGAAAAGACGGAGAAAAGTTAGATGCTGCTGGAGTCAGCGTCGTTGAATCCGCTCAAGCTCTGCTAAAAACTGCTGAAGTAAATACTTTAATCGTGATACAAAAAATATTTTTAATAAAGTTCAAAAAGAAAGATATTACATTACACAATAGCATCTTCATTTAAAAATATATTAAAAAATATATATTCACACACACAAACACACACACGCACACATACACACACATGCACACATACACACACACCCACACATACACACACACACATTATTAATATATTCACTTTTAAAGGTCATTTTAAAGTAATAGACTTTTGTGTTTAACCATAACATCTATAGCATCAAAATATCATAATAAAATACTTTATGGACTTAACTATGTTCTATACTTTTTTTTAGCTTCACGCTTTTATCCCGCATATCAAGGTGGATAGAAAGTATCTAGTCTCAAGACTCTCCAGACTTCACTTTCGAGATATTGCGTGTTGAGTGGTTGAACTTAACGCCGCACTTTGTCTTTACCAGAGCGAAGAACTGAAAATAATTTCAAATATAATCACTCCCTCGAGTAGGGATTGAACCCACAACCAATCGCGCTTCCAGTCAGACGCTGTCCCACTGCGCCACGACCTCTCTCTCTCTCTCTCTCTCATATTCTATACGTTACAACTAAACACTATTCATAATAAAGGACCTTTTTAGAAAATCTATTAAAAATTGACCATAGAGGGACTCAAAACACATCACTTTGTAACTGTCCGAGCATATAGCTAATAGTTAGGGACCGTAAATGACGTCCCTTGAATTTCATGATTTTTTGACTGCTGGTTCCTTTTATGAGAACACCGTTTCCAAGCATCGTCACTTTTTGGCCTTTCTCTCCTCTTTTAACGTGTGACGTAATTAATGAATCACCCTTTAGAGAGAGTAGAGAGTTTAGAAAATATATAAAATTGTTTTTTTATCCCAATTGTGTGAATTACACTTTAAAAAATTATAAGAGGTGAAGCCTTGGGTTAATATTTAAATTTTTCACGTGTAGATAACTGCATCGACTATACAAGATCCACAATGCCAACAAGCATTACTTCGTGCTATCGACAGTCTGTTAGACAAAACTCAAGACTTACAGACGACGTGGAGCTCCATCACAGATACTCCTGAACTTCGTCAAGCTGGAAGGCATCTTGATGATAATTTGAAACAAGTAGAATCTACTTTGGATAATCTAAAGCAAGCTTGCAAGGAAAAAGGTAAGTTTTCATACTAAATCAATAACTTGACTCCTATAGAAAAGTATATCTAATAAAAGTTATTTTCTTCTAGACTTGGAAGCTGAAGATCAAGAACAGCAACGTCTACAATTTGTTTCCACGTTATCTAATGTTAAAGGTGCCGTAAAAGATGCACATGTTGCATTAAAAAATTTGGACACTCCACTGGTAATTATGGAGCATTTCTTCTCAATTTTATCTACTTTTACACTTTTCCAACATAGTAGGGTAGTTTGAGAGAACCTAGTGTCAAGACACTCCGTTTTCCACTTAATTGTACTTAAAAATTATATTTTTTTTAAGTCTACAATAACTAAGCCTTCAGACGATGTTTATTGTCTCTATAGTGTATATATAAAGTAGATAAAACAATTTATTTTTGAGCAACTCTCACAACCAAAAAATCTTTTCCTTTTTTACAGACCTCAAAACCAGGGCCCAAGACCAACGTTCCTGCAGCAAAAACGTCACTATCCAAAAAATTGGCACAGTTGAATGCTGGTATAGCTGATTTGCTACAAGCTCTATCAGGTATTCACTAAATGTATACAATATTAGACATGTGTATATTTTTTTAAACAATTATTTTAAAATTTTCGTCTTTTTGTCAAATTAATTACATAGTATATAATATTCATATAAAAGTATTTATATAATAGTTAATAATGACGTTTTTCAATTGTTTTATTTTAATCACTTTGTTCAACACAGATTCTGAAAGACAGGATTATGATGCAGCTGCAAAAGCGGTTAACACCATATCTTCTCTCGCACCTAAAATTGTTGAAGGTAACTTTCTTCATTTATTTATTTGTTTTTTATTTTTAGCTTCAAGCTTTTATCCCGTATAGCAGGGTAAACAGAAAATATCTAAAATTAAGACACTCTGTACTTCCCTTTCCACCGAATTCGAGACATAGCGTGTTGAGTGGTAGAACTCAACGCCGCTCTTTGTCTTTACCAGAGCGAGGAAGTGAAAATAATTTAAATATAATTACTCCCCCGAATAGGGATCGAACCCACAACCGATCGCGTTTACAGTCAGACACTGTCACATTGCGCCACGACAGACCTATTTATTGATTTTCCACATAATATTTAAATGAAATTAACCATTAAAAGTAATAACCGCTAATAACCTTATCTTTTCAGAATCTAAAGACTTGCATGGTGCTATAGAAGAAAAATCATGGAAAACCCTATTAGATAATCTTAAAACAATGATCGAAACAACAAATGAAATTTGTAGTAACGCAGAAGATCCTCAGGTAAACTACAAAAACAGGTGTACAACACTACAGGTGTACTACTTAATTCTACAGGTGTACATCACTATAGGTGTACTAATGAATTCTACAGGTGTACATCTCTACAGGTGTACATCTCTACAGGTGTACATCTCTACAGGTGTACTTCTTAATTTTACAGGTGTAAGGCACTACAGGTGTACTACTTAATTCAGTAAATGCATAATCCAATGCAAAATCAAATAATTTTAATTAAAGCAAGGTAGACAGAAAGTACCTAGTGTCAACACACTTCGTACTTCGCTTTCCACCGAATTCGAGACATTGCGTGTTGAGTGGTGGAACTCAACGCCGCTCTTTGTCTTTACCAGAGCAAGGAAGTGAAAATAAATAAAATATACTCCCCCGAGTGGGGATCGTACTCATAACCGATCGCGTTTACAGTCAGACTCTGTCACACTATGCCAAGATCGGTCAGTTTTAGATAATATTATCTTTATTTTACAGGCTCTCAATGAATCTGCAACCAAATTCGCAAACTCTGCAGGTCGACTCACTTACGTTTTTAATCCACACAAGAATACAAAGAAAGAAAATCAGGTAAAGTTTATATCCTTCACTTAAACATATATAGATAAATGCCATAACAGTGTAATTAATCATTTATAAGTAAAGTAAATAGAAAAAAGAAGAATATTTGATTATATTTTTCTAACATATTAAATAAATTTAGATTTAGACGTTAATTTTCTTTATAAATGTCATGTCTACCTGAAAGTCCATACTTGTCTGGTCATCTTTATCTCATATAGTTTGTTTTTTTATAGCTTCACGCTTTTTATCCTGCATATAGCAGGGTAGACAGAAAGTACCTAGTGTTAAGACACTCCGTGCTTCACTTTCTACCGCATCCGAGACATTGCGTGTTGAGTGGTGGAACTCGTCGCCGCGCTTTATCTTTACCAGAATGAGGAAGTGAAAATAATTTAAATGGGAGAGTGATGACCCCCGAGTGGGATCGAACCCACAATCGATCGCGTTTACAATCAGACTCTGACCCACTGCGCCACGACTGGCCTCACATATAATTTCTATTCTCATATATTTCTATTTCATCACTAAATACGTCACAATGAACCCGTCATTCACAGGTTCAAGATTTAGCAAGATGTGCTGCGGAGCAAACATCCTTGCTGTTGTCCAACGTGTACAACTTGACAGAAAAGGTCGGTGGCGAAGATGGTGATAAATTAGATCAAGCTGGAGTGAAAGTTGTTGGCTCTGCTCAAGTACTTTTAAAAACTGCTGAGGTAAGCTAATACGATAAAATAGGTTATATTTGTAAGTACATACAAATTATATAATTTCAATGATATAAATAATAGAATACTAAAACATATACTGTTATAATTTATAATAAAATTCGTTCACATCAGATAACTTCACCATGTATAAGTGACGTTCACTGCCAAGAAACTCTATTGGGATCTGTAGATCGATTAGCTAACCACATTGAAGATCTGAAGAAGACTTGGAAACCAATAGTACAAGTACCAGAATACGTCTCCAGTGGAGACCAGCTCGAGGAGAATGCCAAGATTGTTAACGCTACGTTAGATAAAATAAGAAAATCCTGTCAAGACTTGGGTATGATAATATTCTGTATAATATTTCCATGAAAACGATAAAAATATTTTTATTTTTCTAAATATAACACATTAATAATATTCAAATATTATGCAGAGTTGTTTGTTAGTTTCCCAATCGGATGAGTGATTATATATAAATTATTTTCACTACCTCGCTCTGGTAAGACAAAGTGCGGCGTTGAGTTACGCCAGTCATAACACGACATCTCAAATTTGCCGAAACGCAAAGTACAGAATGTCTTGGTACTAGGTACTCTCTGTCTACCCTACATACGTGGGATAAATGCGTTAAGTTGAAAAATATATACACATGTTTATTTTAAAACGCAATAAAATCAATACAAATTTTATACCACTACATAGAGATGACGTTGGAATGAATAAAAAAATTTTAAAATATATTAAACGGTATTTCAGATGATGCCAAAGATTGTAAGCCTGATTATTTACTCAAAAACATTTATGAAGCCAAAGATAAGATAAAGGAAGTGGAAAAGCTGTTCTCAGAGGAAAGTATTGCGCAACGGTCTTTAGAATCAAGGAATCAGGTCAGTGGTGGTAATTCAGATCACCATATATATCATGTCTTTTACATACAATGTTTTAACATACCATGGAACATTGCAATGTGAAATTTTAGTTTAAATTAGAATCTAGGATTTGTTTGCATAGATAAATACATCAAAATAGCATTTTATACATTTTTTGTCCGTCTGTTTATTCTGACTAGTCCTTGGAAGGACTGGACCGGTTTTAAACGAGATTTTCGCTGGCAGATATGAGGAGAAACAGTAATGAGGAGAAATTTAGTTTAATTTTATTTAAGAATTATAATGCAGAGATATTTTTGGTTTAGTCGCTGGCCGATCCAGCTAATCTACACAATACTACACCACTAAGGATAGAAAGTGAAGCTAACAAAATACATAAATATTTACTTAAATCCAATTAGGTTAAGACAGAATATGAATTATCCAAAAAAATATAGACTAACCAATGAATTATATATAATATAACTGAGCGGAAGTGGTCTTCTGTAAAGAGGACAAAATATATATATTTTTTATTTTTACAGAATCCATTAGTAAATGAAAAACCAGTCATGGCAAGAAGAATTGATCTCTCACAGAAACTTGCTAAATTAAATGAAGCCATAGCCCTGCTGTTGCAGGCTATGTTGGGTACGTACCTATAACAATATCATCGATTGATTTAAATATATCTATATATTTTTATATAATTTGTAGACAGAACAAACGACCATTGACTAATACGTTACGTGAAGAGTTTACCCGATTAAAATACAACCATAGTACCCGGACATTCTGAAGCTGTTCCTTTTTTTTAGCCTCACGCTTTTATCCCGCATAGGAGGGTAGACAGGAAGTACCTAGTGTCAAGACACTTCATATTATTCCATTCCATTCCACCGAATTCGAGATATTGCGTGTTGAGTGGTGGAACTCAACGCCGCACTTAGCCTTACCAGAAGGAGGAAATGAAAATTACAACCGATCGCGTTTACAGTCAGACGCGCTTGCGCCACGACCGACCTCCCAATCACATATCGTTTAATGATAATATTTTAAAATGCTAATTTTTTAATTAACTACAAGTTACTGTACTTTCCCTCACGTCCTTGTATACATCAAAATTTCAAAAATTAATGAAAAATATTTTTTTGCAGATCGTGAAAATCCGGATTACGAGAGCGCCGAGCTGACTGTGGACGTCATTAAAAAATTAACCCCAGAAGTTATAAAAGGTGATTTTTTTTTAGCTTCTCGCTTTTATCCCCCATAGCAGGGTAGACAGAAGTGTCAAGACACTCCGTATCAGAGCGAGGAAGTGAAAATAATTTAAATATAATCAATATCCTCCCCCGAGTGGGGATCGAACCCACAACCGATTTTGTTTATAGTCAGACGCTGTAAGAGGTCGGTCGCGGACGCTGTTCCACTACGCCACGACAGAACTCGTTTTTCTTTTTTAATATATTATAACAGTTCTTTTAAAGACTTACCTGATTAAAAATATATTCCTTGAAGAGGTAAAACGTGAAAAACTAATAAATATTTTTTTACGTACAGAAACGATCGCCTTACAACGCAACTTGGACGACACCTCTGCTCGCATTATGTTCGAAGAAGCCAAGGCTATCTGTGACGCTGCCCAAGCAATATACAATAGTGTAGAGAACAATAATTTGGAGGTACTAAGCAATAATTCGTATATAATATTAATATGGACGTTTTTTGGACGTTATTTGTTGGAATTTGACACACGATTGGTCAAATTTCTACATCATTCGGTGAATATAAAGGAGAGGCCGGACGTGCCGCAGTGGGACAGCGTCTGGCTGTAAACGCGATAAATTGTGGGTTCGATCTATCTCCGCTCGGGAGAGTGATTATATTTAAATTGTTTTCAATTTCTCGCTCTGGTAAAAAAGATAAAGTACGGCATTGAGTTCCACCACTTAACACGCAGTGTCTCGAATTCGGTGGAAAGCGAAGTACGGCGTGTCTTGACACTAGGTACTTTCTGCTATGATATATAAAAGCGTGAAGCCAAAAAAAAAGAATATAAAGGAAAAAAATCAGAAACTCTATTACTATCATATTCTTATTTTTCTTAATTAATTTCAATTTATATTTATTTTATTTTAAGTAATTACCAATTTACAAAATTTTTTTGTACAAAATGTAATGATGTAGCATAGAGCATGTTATATAAATGGCAAGAGTAACAACGGTCTTACTATATTTTATTTCTAAGCCATATGGAGTCCTCATAGCTTTCATACATCCATAGGGATTATTCCGTATTTTATTACAACTAGATATAATATGTGAAAAAACGTATAAAAATTTGAACGCAGCGGGATTCGAACCCGCGCCACTTGGAAACCGTTCAAGACGATGGACGCTGTTTCTTCAAAAATGTTTTCTAATCCTAAGTGTGGAATAACACTTTAAAAATAGTGAATTATAGATATAATATTTTAAATTAATTTACGTTAATATTTGTATACAATTTGAAATCATCCATCCATCTTTAATATATTATATATATATTCTGTTACGTATAATTTTTTTTAGGATTTGAACAATGCGGCGACAGAATATGCGCAGTCTGCTGGGAAATTACGATATATTATCAGTCCACGTTCATACCCCAATAAGGAGAAAAAAGTAAGTTTTATTTATTTATTTATTTTTTAATTTGAACTTTGTTAGTGTCTAAAATATTTAGAAACATTTAAATGTAAATAAAAAAATCCATACCTAATTATATATATATATATATATATATATATATATATATATATATATATATATATATAACATAATTATATATATATATATATATATATATATATATATATATATATATATCATTTTTTTTGTTAGCTTTACGCTTTATCCCTTGCGGGATAGTCAGAGAGTATGGAGCGCCGAACGCTACGGTCCCTGCATACTTCATTTTTGTATTTCCAATTTTTTTTATTTATATAGATATTGGACATTTCACGCTCCGTCTGTGAGCGAACGTCTCTCATGCTGTCCAGAGTGTCACGTCTAGCGGAGAGCGTTGGAGGCGTCGACAGGGAGAACATGAGTATATCTGGCGCTCAGCTCGGTGACGCGGCGCACGCCTTGTTCTCTACTGCACAGGTATGTGGCAGGAAATATATCAGATTTCAAGCAATATTACTTTATTCTTCTATTTCCTGTCCACTATATTAATGATATTTTAAAATATAAACTACTCTATTTTGAGGTGATGCTTCAAGAATATTTATAATACTAACTTGAATAAAAATGATTGATTTGAGGCCTTTGGTGGGACAGCGTCTGGCTGTAAACGCAATCGGTTGTGAGTTCGGTTGGAACTCCCCCAATATAATTATTCCCCCGAGTCCCAAGCGGAGTACGGAGTGTCTTGGCACTGGGACTTCTTGTCTACTCTGCCTTACGTAATAAAAGCGTGAAGCTAAAAAAAATAAATATTATTGGTGATTTAGTTCCCTCTCTTTGTTCTAACTTACGAGATCAAGCTTCTAACTATATTTTTGGATTTGTAGAATAGGCTTACATAAATTGTATTTCCATATAAAGAGCCTCTTCTCTTCTAAGAAAATATAACAATTATATAATAATAACATAAAAAATATTTCTAACAGGTAGTAAGCCCATCAATAGAGGATCCCAACTGCCAAGCTGTTTTGTCAAGTTCAGCTGACACAGTCGCCAAGCTTGCTCAAAATCTTGGCAAAATCTGGACGCCTGTGATACAACATCCGCAACATCGACAAATCGGAGAACAATTAACACGAGATCTTAATCTGTTAAACTCTGAATTGGATAGACTGAAGGAAAGCTGTCATGATAACTCAGGTATTCTTACGAACTTACATGTAGATAGAAAGGGCATCTTGGCTCACTGGAACAGTATCTGACTATAAACACGTTTGTTGTGGGTTTAAATCTTTCTTTGGATAGTACTGAGGTTAAACTTACAGACCGTATCTGCTTTGATAGGACAATGCTCGGCGTTGAGTTCCGCTACTCGAGGAATATCTGAAATTTGGACGTAAAGTTTATATTAGTGTTTTAACACCATATTCTTTCTACTTTCTTTCTATTTAAGTGTTCTAAAGAGTTATTCCATATTTGGAACTAGAAATAATTTTTAAAAAATATATAACAATTTGAACGCACAAAAATAATACAAATAAATTGTAACAAACGTATAAGTATTTCGACGATGCCGGTAGTAGAACACATAGCTTGGTGATCAGAGTGCTTCTACGGAGATCAAGAGTCGCGACTTTGAATCCCGCTGAGTTAAATTTTTTATACGTTTTTCAAAAAAAATATTTTTATTGACTTTTAATTGCACACCCGTTTAATATACTGGAATAAAGTCAGATAGTTTTCTACTGGATCATGATGACGTCAATATAATAACCATTATTTCTTATATATATTTTTGTTATTTAAAATATTTAGCTAATTATAACATAAACATTTCAACTGAAAAAAAACATTAAATGAATAATTTATTTCAGATATAATAAATCAAATGGACGCCACACAAGAACAAGAAGCAGACTCTAAATCTATGAAATCAATAACAAAGCCTGTAAGTAATATTTTTAACTTCACGTCTTTTGCACATTTTAAATGAAACTGTTTTAAACGTATTCATTGGATTATATTTTGATATTTTGAAAATATTTTTTTTAAAAACTGACGTTTGGAACATTTAAACTGGTTGCTATATATGTACCTGTTACCACTGTCTACTGTAATTTTTTTAAGATTCACACGTTACCGGACCGCACTGTAAATTCTATTTTAAATAGTTTCTTTTAAAACTAAAATGTATCAAGAATAAGAGAAAATTTGATAATTTTAGTTTAACTATTATAAATTTGAAACATTGCGTGTTGAATGATGTAACTATACCGTGTTCACTAGAGCGAGTGGATAAAAATTATTTAAATATAATCTCACCTGTGTGGTAAACATAATAACAATTGCATTTACAATCTGATGCTTTTTCACGGATGTAGAACACATGGATTAGTGGTCAGAGCGCTTGGACTGATTCCAAGACGCTCGGTTTCAAATCCCGCCGTGTTCAATTTTTCATACGTTTTTTCAAAAATGTTATTTAAACCTAAATGTGGAATAATACTTTAAAAATAATAATAAAATAATTATGATATTTTTTTTAGAAATCCCACATGGAAGACATAGATAATCTGTTAGATAGCATTCAAAAGAATGTTGCTGCAGATGTGAACAAAAATAAGACCAATCAGCGTTTGCTTGTTGAAGATACACCCTTAAGGCAGTTGGCATCCAAGATTTTGGAATCTGCTAAGGTTAGTTTTTCTCCCAGCTTCACGCTTTATCCCGCATAGCAAAAACAACCCAGTGTCAAGACAATCCGTTGACTAATTTCCGCCCGAAATCAGGACAGGTATTTAATGGTGAGCTGAACGCCGCGTCTTGTTTTACTAACGCGGAGAAATGAAAATAGATTTTGTATATAATCATACCCAAAATGGGAATCGAACTCACATCCAATCATGTTTACAAGTCAGACGGTATCAGATTGCGCCACTGTGAATGGAAAAGTTTTAGTATTTTTTTTTAGCTTCACGGTTTTATCACGCACAGCAGGATAGACAGAAAATACCTAATGCTAACACACTAAGTACTTCGCTTTCCACCGAATTCGAGACTTTGCGTATTGAGTGGTGGAACTCAACGCAACCCTTTGTCTTACAAGAGCGAGGAATTTAAAATATTTTAAATATAATCACTCCTCCGAATGGGAATGGAACCCACAATAGATCGCGTTCACAGTCAGACCCTGTACCACTGTGCCTAAACCGGCCTCAAAGTATGTATAGTATTTTTATAATAACACAAAATAAAATAATTATACTGAACATATTATTAACATCAGTTAATGCGCAGAGTTGTTGACGGTCATTGGGGAGGCTAATATCAGTGTAGAATGACATTTGAAAAGACATGGTCTTTTTCAGTAACTTGCCAGCTCTCTCAGCAGAACTGCCTTTCGAATTGGTGGTATCTTCCAGTAGACCAGACAATATTCACAATTCATATCAATTGACGACTTAAAGCTTGTGATAATTTATTTTGCTACTTGTTACTTTTTTAAATAGTTTTATTTAAAATATTTAACAAAGTCCTTTGCTCAAAATCTATAAACACTATTTCAATAATATTTGTTATCATTGCAGATCAAAGCGGAGTCCACAAGTTTCTCTCCAAAGGACCGTGAAAAGTATACACGTTTTGCTAACGATTTAGCAGATGCTATCAATAGACTGGACGTTACCAACGCGAAATGTCGAGACACACCATATGTATGTATATATTACCGCAAGCACCATTCCGGACAACAGCGCAGTTAGCGAGATCCTAGTGTAAAGAGGAATTGAGGACTTTTCTTAAGTAGCAGAACTTAACGCCGCACTTTGTCTTAACAGAGCTTGGAAATTAACATAATATAAATACGCTTCGAGTGGAAATCGAACTCACAACCAATCGTGTACAATACAAATATTTCCCTGATTTCAATTATTTACTAAAACTTTCATACAATTTCATACATATATATGATAACAATATTTCTATTATTTCAGGACGCAAAGGACAAACAGGAGAAAGCCTTGCAGTTAGAAAATGCTATTCTAAATCTACAGATGCTATGTATACAGTCTCGACAGAAGGAAGGAGAAATGAACAATATTGTAGATTTGATGGTATGTTAGTTTTTTTTTTAATAAGTTATAAGGAAATATAAAAAAAAAAAAAAAAAAAAACTATACGAATAAAAAAAATTGCAGTATCTGTTTTAAATTTTAAAATAATCACTTTCTACCAAACTCATATGTTTGTATATAGTACATTAATGCCAAAATCTCATTTTTTTTTACAATTTCTGTCCGTTGGTCTGTTTATTTGTTCCCCATAATTCCTCGAACGACTGAACCAATTTTTACAATACTTTTGTTGGCAGATAGCTTATGTAATAATTCCACGTGAACAAAACATAAAACTTTAGAAATCTTAATATTAAATTTAAAAAAATCGAAATTTCTCATTCTTTATTAAGAGAGTGAATTTGTTAGCATTGTGTGTTCTGAAGCTGCTCTTGCAAACGTCGCAAGTTTTATCATCACTCCCCTGAGTGGGGATCGAACGCACAACCGGTCAGTCGCGTTTACAGTCAGACACTGTGCCACGACCCGCCTCGAGTCGACTCCGCCGGCGGGTAGTTTTAGAAGTTTTTAATAGGGGTAAAATGTTTTATGTTAATATACTATACTATATTGTGATTTTTTTAAGGAATTCCTCGATGACGTCACGTCAGCTGCAGATGACTTATCCAATACAGCCAAGGAAACTAAACATAACGAAAAACAAGCGTTACAGGTATACTTGGATATGAAATTTAAGTTCCTATCTAATTATTTCTATATAACAGATTTCTATGAAGCTTCACGCTATTATCCCGCATAGCGTACCCTAGTGTCAAGACACTCCACGCTTTACTTCGCTTTGCGCCGAATTCGACACATTGTGAAACTCAACGCCACGCTTTGTCTTACCAGAGCTAGGAAATGGAAAAAATTAAATACACTCCTTCAAGTGAGAATTCAATCCACAGCCGATCGCGTTGATAGCCAGACGCTGTTCTACTGCGCCACGACCGGCCTCATTAAAAAATATTTTCTATATATATATAATTATTTTATGTTATTTTAATACCTTCACGCTAGTTCCCGCATTAGAGACTGAGACACCTTATCACGTCATAATAATCTGTTCTTGCGCTTCCCGTTCATCGGTACAAAGCGTGTAGAGTGAGCTGGAAAATCGAATTCACAATCTAGAGCTGCTTGCTTAGAGTCCGTTTAACGGCAAGCACTATGCCGTAATGGCGTTAGCTGTTTTATTTGAGATTAAATATTTAATTACCAATTCCCCACTCGTTTATAACGCCATTTCTTAAAATCAGTAGGAAAGAGAACAGAGTGTCTTGATACTAGATTCTCTTCACCTGCCCTGCAAGTGCAAGTGAAAAGCGCGAAACATATAGTTTTTTAAATGCATTTTTTTTTAAATTTACACTTTTTTGACAGGAAATCCAAAGGAAATGCCAGAAAATATTGGACGATGCGTCAAAATTATCCAATGGTAACGAACATGGTTTAGGCGACGGTGACAGCATGTTTGACGACACCCTGCAAATGGAACAATTCACTAAGGTGAGATTTTGACTCAGTTTTTATATCCTTGTATCAGTGTTATACTCGTATTTGGATAACTTAACGCCCGAGCCGAAGTTTAACGCTGCGATAATAAATATATGTTTACGTTTTGCCTTACCATAGTATAGAGAAATGACGATATATGTGATTCTAGCGAGCGGGACCGGAACCCACAACCCCTTTCGTCACAATGACCAATGATATTTTATTAACAAATTGTTTTTATTTTAATATTTTTAATACATTCAGGGTTATTAAAAAGTTCTTTGTTTCTTAATTTAGAGTTCTGATGATGAAATAAAGAAAATATCAGCGATCATCAACAGCGTTGGTGATGAAGCTCTAAAGAAAAATCTACTGAATAAGCTGCAAAAGCTGAGTGACAGTTGTGATTTATTAAGGTTTGTGGAACAAGAAAATTATTTTAATATTTACTATTTTTAAAGTGTTATTCCACACTTAGGATTAGAAAACATTTTTGAAAAAACGTATAAAAATTTGAACGCAGCGGGATTCGAACCCGCGCCTCTTGGATACCGTCCAAGCGCTCTGACCGCTAAGCCATGCGTTCTACTACCAGCTGCGTCGAAATTCTTATACGTTTTTGTTATAACTTATTTATGTTGTTAGCAACTCTGTAGAGAGATTTTTACAAATTTCTACTACTTAAAGATTATTAAGAAATAATCGTTTAACAAGAGAGATTGCTATTTTATTTTAATATTTACTATTTTTAAAGTGTTATTCCACACTTAGGATTAGAAAACATTATTGAAAAAACGTATAAAAATTTTGAACGCAGCGGGATTCGAACCCGCGCCTCTTGGATACCGGCAGGTGGTAGTAGAACGCATGGCTTAGCGGTCAGAGCGCTTGGACGGTATCCAAGAGGCGCATCCCGCTGCGTTCAAATTTTTATACGTTTTTTCAATAATGTTAAGAAAATATCTATAAATCACTATATTATCAATCGATCAGCTTATAAACATTGCAAGAAAATTTTTGCAACGTTATTTTGGCCCACTTCTTGCTGCCAGATTCGTTTGAAAATTTGCTCAAAAGTCCAAATTTCATGACTAAAATAAAAGAAATGCTTTTGGTCAAGGGACATTTGGCAATTGACGAGGGGAAAGATGGCAAGGATGTTGGAATGAAATAAATGTAGGAGTGTTTTTAATTTAAAAAAAATATGATACTATTTTATTAAACTGATAAAACGTACCAGATCAAACGAAAATCTTTCTGTGACCTCAATTGACCTAATTTTCTGAAAATGTATTCCCGAATACCAAAAATCCGGTTCAAAAAGGCCGATCGTGGCGCACTGGAATAGCGTCGAATTGTAATCGCGATTGGTTGTGGGTTTGATCCCCACTCGGGGGAGTGATTTTATTTAAATTACTTTCACTTCCTTGCTCTGGTAAGACAAAGTGCGGCTTTGAGTCTATTCAACACGCAATATCCTGAATTTGAACTACGGTACTTTACTACCCTGCAATTCGAGATAAAAGAGTGAAGCTAAAAAAAAGAATACCAAAAATGGTTATATTTAAAATATATAATAGTCATAAAAGACACAAATATACCAATTATTTTGTCTTCACGTATCACCTATAAAGGTGGAGAAAAATCACAGTGCCTCCGCTCTCTAATTAACATCTACTTGTATACCATGAACAAATTAGCTTGATCTTTTGGACAGATGAAAATTTTTCTCATCGACATACGAGTAACTTTGGTATGACGAACATATTATTTTCTTAATTTAATGAATTAAAAAAGACTAGCCCGTCTGTCAAAAAGATCAAGCTAACATACACGGGGTATATGTAGCTGTAGATAATCCTTATATTCCTTTTTTGGCAAAACTGCATATAAAATTTTAATACTAGATTAAATTTAAATCAAATTCACTAATGATAACCTTATGTTAATTTCCCATTCTAGTAACTGAACTAAATCTTGCAAGATAATTCCGACCCACTGTTAACTGTAAGCTATTAGAATTATTGTTAATCCAAAATGGCCGCCACAACAAAATGGTGGATTACATATTTCATATACAACCCAATTAATATGAACATCAAATGGAAAAAATATTATTTTTAGTACTGTTTATACTAACGACACTTTCGAATTTTTTATTCGTGTGTCATAATATTTTAAATGATTTAAATCATGGCTTTGTTGATTATTATAAAGTGTATATACACAGTGTTTTCACTGATTTATTTGTATTATAATTATTATCAATAATTATTGAGAAGATTGAGAAATTTAACTTGTAAAATGTAAGTAACACTGAATAAAAAATTTTTTGTCAAATTCAATATATTTATTCATTTCACAGATTCGCGGTAAAGAGCAGCATTTCCAATACAGAAAGTGCAACTTTGGAAGAGAGCTTACAAAATATACAACATGTAGAACAGAAGATTGAGGATATCCTAACATTTGTAGGACAAATGGAAAATGTTAGTATATACTAGTAAAAATTAAGCTAAATAATAGAAATTAAACTATTACGTGAAATGTTTACAAATTTAAATATTGGATTATCTGTTTCTAATATTAAAATAATCATTTTTTAGTAAAGGCATATGTATGACTGTATGTATGTATACACGGTACATATACTAAAATGTTTGTTTACAATTTTTGTCTGTCTATCTGTTTGTCCCGGCAATTCTCTGAAACGGCTGACTTTAACGGAACTTCCACTGGCAGATATCTGTTGTAATAAGAAGTAACCTACGCTACTTTTATATTGAAATTATAATATAAGCAAATATAGCTGTAACCTTTTTATCCTGCATAGCAAGGTGTACAAGAAGTATCTAGTGTCAAGACACTCCGTATTCCGCTTTCCTCTGAATTCAAGATATTACGTGATCAAAGGCGGAACTCAATGCTGCGGTTTATTCTACCAGAGCAAGGAAAATGTTAATAATTTAAATATAATCATTCCCCCATTTGATTTAATCATTGTTGATATTGAAACTAAAACCGATTGCGTTTACAGCCAGAACCAGTTCTACAGCTCCACGACCTAAATTCCATAAACATAACAGATAACCATAAATTCTCAAAATAACTATTATTTATACTTTTTAATCAGATCGAAGAAACCAAAGAGAACATAGCGTCTATAAAGGAAGCTCAATCATCACTAGCCGCGATCGTTGCTTCCGGGAATGAAAATGTTCTGCCAAACGCACTTACACGATACGCTGTTTGCATGACAGGGCTGCACGGCGAGAAGGACAAAACTCACAAGTAAATATAATCCGATATGGCCCCAAACAATGCCGCTACTACTTAGAGACTTACCTTGAACAAATTAAACTTAAGATTGAAAACATTTTACTAGGGAAAGTATATTATTATATCCAAGAACACTATACTGATGTTAATGCGTGGAGATTCGCATTCTCATTCGACAGGCTGATCATAATTATAAACGTATTGTGAAATTACATTTGTAAGGAGCAACTCAGAAGAACCACCTTCTGAGTTAGTGGTAGTTTCTAGTGGGACTGACAATACTGACACTAGATTGATTAATTGACGATTCGAAAATACTTGTAATATTTTTTTTACTTTGGATTTTAAAAGGTATGGAGTGATTCATCTACGTTTTTGAAATAGATCTCAAAGAACTGCTCGAGATAGTTTTGTTTCAGAATTAAAAAAAATTGAAGTTTTGTCTTAAAAAATTATTATCACATTAATAATTTAATAACACCTTGGATATTATCATTGTCACTAAATAAACCATACATTATGAAATTTCTTATGAAAAAAATCTTTTTTTTAAATTAAACGTCTATTATATTTTTAATCTAGATTAAAAGAACACTTGAAGAAGCTCACAGATATATTGAAAATGCAAATAGCAGAAAAGAACAGACGTGTGGGTACATGGCAAGATGTCGACGGTGGTGTGTTTACAACCACGGAGAAAATTTTGGAGGTATGAAAGACTTTTACTTGAATTGAAAATGATTTCAAATAACTAAGTGTTAGTAACGATGTTTGGTTGTGAGTTCGATTCTCACTAAGACAAATGATTACCTTTCATAAAATCTCTGATTTTGGTGATTTTTACACATTCTAAATGAAATTAGCTTCACTCTTTTATCCCTCGTAGCAGGTTAGACAGAAAGTACCTAGTGTCAAGACACTCCGTACTTCGCTTTCCACCGAAATCGAGACATAACGTGTTGAGTGGTGGAACTCAACGCCGCACTTTGTGTTTGCTAGAGCTAGGAAGTGAAAATAATTTAAATATAATCAATCCCACAGTCAGATTTCTCTATTATTTAATACTTAACTATTTCATATAATAAAAAAAATTATACTTAGAAATATATTTTAGTTTTGTTTACAGTTTTAAGAACAATATATAAACAATATTCGAAATAACTAACCTTAGGTTATATTTAGATGAAATTCGATTTGAAATCTGAGAAACATCTACATTTTAACTATAGTTTTCACAGTTTAGTATAAGGCGCGGCGTTAAATTATGCCATTCTATACTACATAGCTAAAAATATAAAGAAAAAATATTTACTACTACTTTCTTGTTACTAGACTTATATGATACTTCAAATAAATGAATATAAATTAATATTGTATATAACTTTTTGCAGGAACTCCAAAGTTATGTAAACGATTTAGAAATTTCGGATGCCAAGGATAAGCCCAACAATATCCAGACAGATATTCAATTAAAAAGAAATAATGACATAAAACGTTTGCTCGCCACGAACAGAGCGCCAGAGACGGGAGATGAAAGGTAAATCATTTTGCATTGTAAAGATTATAGAACCTAAGATATTGTCTTCCCTCTGAGGGTAGAATACAATTCCCCTTTGCAGCTGAGTATCGCCTTGTAAGAGGTGGGTATACCAGTAATACCAGTAGGAGGTTAATCTCCCGACTGGTTCGCAACCCGTCAAATATCTGATGATGTATTTCAGCTCGATGTCTTGTGAGCCAGCTTTCCCTATTCCCACTCATTCTTTCCCTCAGAGTATGGTGGTTTCGTCAGCTTTAACTGCCAGTGCCACTACGCCATCTTCTGACAGTTCCATTCCAAAGCCGGCAAAGTATGCACAAATCTAATTTTGTATGCCCATGGGGGAAGGTGACCATTTACGATCAGATGGCTTCTGCTTGTTCGCTTCCCTTTTCTTTAAAAAAATGCCTATAATAGGTGACTAAATTTATTATCAAAAATATTTTTGATTATAATACGTTAACTTAAGATATAAGGTTATGGCGCAATGAGACAGCGTCCGATTGTAAAACGATCTTTTTTGGATTCGATTCCCACTTGGGAGAATGATTATATTTAAATTATTTCCATTTCCTCGCTCTGGTAAGAACTCTTTGTTATGCGGGATAAAAGCGTGAAATTAAAAGCATGTAGAAAGTCCTATCGACACCAGTAAAAGGATTAACAGTGCACTGTCTACATTAATAAGACCTTAGGAAAGAATATCAAAATAAGAATGAAGAAGAATGTGTTCTTGTTTGGTAGAGATGATGAAAGAATGAGAGAAAGATGAAAGATGAATGAGGAAAGAACGGTGAAAAAATGTGTATGAATGGGTTTCATGAACGAATGATAACAAAAGAACCAGGAAATAAGTTAAATGTGAAAGTTTGTAAAGTTAGATGGATGTTTATTATTCTTTCAAACAAGAATTGCTGAACGAATATAGATGAAACTTTACAGTGCGTACTTATAGGAGTATTTCATAAAGGTTTAAAATATACATAGATTTTTTATAATTTGGTCATAATATAATAATATTTTTCTTTATATAGGCAACTGAGAGAAAAATTTAATCAACAAATTAAGAAACTAAGCGCGACAAGTGGCACGATCGCCCTAAGTTACAACGAACCGGAATTCCTCAGTAGAAGTGTTCAAACCACTTTGGACAGCGCCATACAACTAGCTTCTATTGCGCGTGGACTTAAAAATCAGGTGAAAAATTAAATAACAATACTAACCCAATATATAAGTCAAGTTATGATTTCGTGAACCTTATACATTTTTCCGCAATGCATAATTGTCGAGTTAAAATGAAGAGTAGCGGAGCTAAACTCCGCACTTTTTACCAGAACGTGGAAATGAAAATGATTTGAATACAGTAGAATCTCGATTATCCGGCCCTCAGTTATACGGATTTGCGATTGTCCAGACTAGATTCCGAACAAATATCTTATTCTTACATGAGACTGAGATTGCAGTGTTTTTATAAATTTAAAAAATATGTCGTCTCTTTAAATTATTTAATACATTTTTTTTTCTATTTTGCTGTTTTTAATAATTACCAATCATTATTTAAAAGTTTTAAATATAATGAGGCTGGTCGTGGTGTAGTGTGACTGCGTGTGACTGTAAGCGCGATCGGTTGTGGGTTCGATCCCACTCGGGGGAGTGATTATATTTAAATTGTTTTCACTTCCTCGCTCTGGTAAGACAAAGTGCGGCTTAGAGTTCCACCGCTCAACACGCAAGGTACTTTCTGTCTACCCTGCTATATATATATATATATATATATATATATATATATATATATATATATATATATATATATATATATATATATATATATATATATATATATATATATATATATATATAGAGGGAAGGTAGGGGTTTTTTTAAAGTAATATTCTTAATTACAATGAATTACAATGTTTTTATATTTTATTAGGATCCTATACAAAATAAACGGATAGAAGAAGCGGCACAGGAAATGAGCGTTGCAACTTACAGTTTGCTGAAGATGTCGGAGTCGGTCAGCGACGTGAGTAATCATTATTTTGCTTTTAAATAAAATTTTAAAGGTTAATTGTACATTTAAAATTATAAAACGTAGTACATAATAAATTATTAGCTTTTGGATACTTTCCATATGGAAAATTTAAACATGAAACAAAGGTAAAGTCTAAGTTAAAATTTAATAATTTATTATTTTTAAATTACTGAGAAGAAATGGCGTAAGAAACTCAGCCCAAGCTTTTCTTTTACTTGTTAAAAATCTATAAAACTAGGTAAATTAAAATCCTATCTGAATACACGTGGTGTGAGCGTTTCTTGTTTTACCTAAACTGTGACATAAATAAGACTTATGACTTTGACTTTGCAATCCGCCATCTTGTAGCGGCGGCCATTTTGGATTTACAATACTGTTGGCAGATAAATCTGACATTTGCTACATTTGTCTAGCAAATGTCAGATTTATCTGCCAACAGGAAGGGGAACAGACTTATTTTTTTTATAACTAAATTAAACTTTTAGCAAAGCTAAAAAAGCTTTTAATACAGTGTTTCCCAATAGGAGTAATAGGATTTTGATAGCTCACAGCCACCATCTTGAATGTTTAACATTTGACATTTGTATTGTTTTGTGTTTAGTAATGTTTGCCATTTAATCATGAACAAGTTCACGTTACCTCAACGTTTGAAAATTGTCCAAATCTTCTATCAAAATTCAAGAAGTATTGTCTCTACTCAAAGAGCATTTCGTAAAATAAAAATTAAAATCATAAATAGCATAAAATTTGCTATCAAATAAAGCTATTGAGCACGAAATTCAAACTTATATTACATGTTTTATTTTAATTTCAAAACATATTGTTCTTATTGGTACCCCATATATGTAGTACTATTAAAGATTAATTTTTTTTGCAGTTACCACACACAGCGGAATCAAGATGGAAATTATTGGATGCTTGTAGATCACTGAACGATTCATTGAACAATCTGGTGAGTACAAGTGTATAATGCGTTACCTTTTTAATATCTAGATATTTAAAAAAAATTTTTAACGCAGAATTCGAACCCGAGCTTATTAGCTTATATTTTTTTCTATCTTAAGTGTGTGATACTGCCTCATAGAGAAACTAATAATAGACACTGTGTTCTCTGTTTTCCTCCTGAATTAGAGACGTTGCGTGTTGACTGGCGGAACTCAACTCAACGCCGCTTTTTGTATTGCCAGGGCGAGGAAATAAAAATAATTTAAATATAATCACTCCTCCGGGTGGGAATCGCACCCATAACCATCGTGTTACCGTCAGACCGAGTCCCAGCCCGACTGCACCACGGTAGCCTCAAGATTATAAAAATAAATATAAAGCTAAGACTGATGCGAGCTCTGATAGTAGACATAAAGAACTTTACAATAACATACAGTACTTAGGAACAACATAAAATACGGTATTGCGTTCCACCATTCAACACGCTATGTCTCAAAGTCGGTGGAAAGCGAAGTACGGAGTGTCTTAACACTAGGTACTTTCTATATAAACTACTATACGGGATAAAAGCGTGAAGCTAAAAAAAGGATTTTCTTAAAACTAAATTTTTAATATATAAATAAATAAATAATATATATAAATAAATATATATAAATAAATAAACGGAGTGTCTTAACACTAGGTAATTGCTGTTTAAACTGCTATATGGGATAAAAACGTGAAGCTAAAAAAAGGATTTTCTTAAAACTAAATTTTCAATATATAAATAAATAAATAATATATATAAATAAATATATATATAAATAAATAAACGGAGTGTCTTAACACTAGGTAATTGCTGTTTAAACTGCTATATGGGATAAAAACGTGAAGCTAAAAAAAAGGATTTTCTTAAAACTATTATAAATTTTTAACTACACAGGCCAGAGCAACTGCACCAGCTAATCTACAACGTGACTGCAACGAGATGACCCGCAGCTTGCAGTTGCAACGGAGCTTCCTCTCTTATGAATATCCCACCTGCGCCCTCAACTACGCGCATTGTTTGGACGCTTTGCAAAATCAGAAGGAAGTTATTGGTAAGAAAAAGAAGACAAAAGAAAGCTTTCCTGATAGGTCGACTTTTTCTTTCACCGCCACTATTAACCAAATAGAACCTAATCTTGACACACCAAACAAACATGATTTAGCTATAGTGATTTCACTGAGCGAAGATTCGAACTCTATACCAACCAAGTCTACTGTCAGACACTGTCCCACTGCACCATGATGGGCTTAAATATTTTCATACATAAATATATACGTTTTAATATTTTTTTTATAGAAAAACTTCGAACTGAAAGGACAATGTCCAGATCAGAATGCAGTAGTGAACTGCGCTACGTCACGTCGGCCGTCTGCAACAGCGCTGAATACGCTACACAAAGCGCTTATCTGGTAAGGCTGGGTATTAAAAACTTATTGGAATCTGTTTTTATGTGTTTTTTTTAAATAAACCTAAATGCATAATATTGCAATGTGAATATATATTTTTATTTTAGCTTCACGCTTTTATCCCGCATAGCAGGGTAGATAGGAAGGACCTAGTGTCAACACACTCTGTACTTCGCTTTCCACCGAATTTGAGACATTGTGTGTTGAGTGGCGAGGCTCAACGCCGCGCTTTGTCTCACCAGAGCGAGGAAGTGAAAATAATTTAATTATAATCACTCCCCCGTGTGGGGATCACACCCACAAATAATCACATTTACCGTCAGAATATGATATATTTATATGAATGCATAATATTATAATTTAGAAAAATTGTAAACATATATTTTAAATACTGCCTTAAAAATGTTGTACTTTCCTAAATATTTTTATTATCTTTAGAATGTATTTTTTCAATTCAGCCATAAAAGCAATTGTTAATGTTACTCCTTAGTTAGCTATTGCCTAGTAAAAGCTCTATCGAAATCGATCCAGCAGTTCCAGAGATTATTCGGAACATACAGACAGACAGACCGATAATAATTGTAAAAAATATTATTTTGGTGCAAGTATATTGTTGTATATCAAAAAAATATATATTTTAACATTTCAGTTAACATTATCAGACGAGGACAAGGAAAATACAACTAAGCAAGGCCTGGTAGACGCCCAAAGGGTTAAGAACTTGAGTGACAATCTAAATAATATCTGTCTTCAGATTATTTGCAACGACGGCGGTAAAGAGGTAAGTTTTTTATTTATTATTTCTTGGTTTTTAGCTTCACGCTTTTATCCCGCATAGCAGGGTAGACAGGAAGTGCCAAGTGTAAAAAAACTCCGCACTCCACTTTCCACCGAATTCGAGACATTGCGTTCTAAGTTGCGGAACCCAGAGCGAGGGAATGAAAATAATTTAAATATGATCTTACTTCCGAGTAGAAATCAAACCAACAACCGGTCGCCTTTATTGTTCCACTGCGCCAAATTTTGCCTCAAGAGTGGTTTTAATAAAGGCAGGTCTTGAAAATAGTGACGTCATTCCTCTTATCTGACCCAAATGGTAAGGCCAAATTGTAGAAATTTTTAAGTACTATATAAGTACCAAAGAGTAGTGTTCTGGTATTTTAATATCCAAAATGCGTTAAAGAAGAAAAGATTTTGGGTGTAAAGCAGTGAATAGACTGTTTTGACACTAGGTTGTCTCTGACTACCCTGCTATGCGGGTAGCGTGAAAAGACAACATAAAGTCTAAAATTAGAACATGGACTAGAAAAATTAACAATTCATGAGTATTGATGTTAATTAATAATCTCAAATTCGGCGCATAGTGGAGTACAAAGTGTCTTAACACTAGGTACTTCCTGCCTACCCTGCTATACGGGATACAAGCGTGAAGCTAGAAAAATATTTGTTATAACATAAATAATTTGTTTCTTTATTATATATATATATATATATATATATATATATATATATATATATATATATATATATATATATATATATATACATTATATTTTAGATTAGCGAACAACAAAACACGTTAAACAAGCAAGCGGATCAATTGCAAGAAGCAGTAGATGACGCTTGTGCCAAAGTAAACGATAACGAGAAGAAAAAATTGAAATTAAATCTTTACCGGCTGCAAGATGCATTGAAGAAACTGAATGATTCATTAAGCTCTCAAGCTCGGCAAAATACGGTTGGTTTTTTTTTCTATATTTTTAGATATTCTAGATTCAGTCTCTAGAACTATCGTGAGGCAATTTCTATCTCGGTGTATCATAAGTAGCTAGTCTGTCTCGAGGCCCTTGTTGGTAACCAGTAGCAGAGGCTTTTTTAAAAAGAAGAAATGTTTTCTAATCCTGAGTGTGGAATAACACTTTATAACAATTATATCTTAATACACTTTGGGTAGCAGAAATTTGTAAAATTGTCTCTACAGAGATGCTATCAATGTAAATAAGTTGTAACGAAACATATAAGAATTTTGACGCAGCCAGCTTAGTGGTCAAAGCGCTTGGATGGTTTCCAAGAGGCGCGGGTTTGAATCCCGCTGTGATCAAATTTTTAGACGTTTTTCAAAAAAACAATTTTTTTAAATGATAACAGAGGCTTAATCACCGGCGTAAGGTCTTTTCTCTGTTTATTTTTTATTGAATACTCTTTGAAGGGTCTGCCTTGGAATCCCACAACCTATTTCCTCCTGCCCCATTTTATTAACAGACTTCAAGGTAAATCTTTACACGTCATTTATACACGATGGAAATTCCTACTTAGCGTGCAAACAAAACGCTTTAAGACCACGTTTTTTGTTCGCACAGCGAAAGTAAAGAGAAAGAGTTAAAGAAAAGAATAAAGAAGGAGAGTGATTATATTTAAATTATTATCACTTCCTCGCACTGGTAAGACCAAGCGCGGCGTTGAATTTTCCACTACTCAACACGGAATTTCTTGAATTCAGTGGAAAGCGAAGTACGGAGTGTCTTGACACTAGTTACTTTCTGTCTATCCCGCTAAAAAAAGCATGAAGCTAATAAAAAATCATATATGAAGTAAATATTATAAGTCTTTAAGTCTTTTTTACACTCAAGATTAGAATAGAATCCATTTAATTCAATGTATTACAACAATGTTCGTATGGAATAGCGGTTAAAGTGCTTGTACGGTATCCAAGAGGTGCGAGTTTGAATCTCACCGCGTTCATAATATTTATTTTTTCTGTTTATCTTTTCAAAAGGAAATTCGAGTTCTTCCCGAAACAATGAGAGTATTGGATGCAGTCAAGAAAATCAACAACACAATATCGGCGCTGCCACAACCGACTGCTGACAGGGATCCGAAAAAGGAAGCCATGGCGAAGGAAATCATTGATAATACTGGGTAATATATTATAGTTAAAAAAATGACATCTAACTTAATCATGTCTTTAAAAATCTTAATATAAAAACTAAGAGCATTCCTCTTTTGGATATTGTAAGTTAACTGACGGAACTGAACGCCGCACTTTGTCTTACAATATAGAAATGAATATAATTCATATGAAATTGCGTCTAAAGTATCACACTATAGCACATCAATGTTTCTTATTCAACATACCTTATCTCGTATTAAAAATTCCACCAGAATTGGATAGAACGCATGGCTTAGTAGTCAGAGCGCTTGGACAATTTCTAATGGGTGCGGGTTCGAATCCCAGAACGTGCAAAAGTGTTAAAATTAAATTGAATTAATAATCTTACAGAAACTTGATAAGTAGTACATCGTTAATGGTGAAGAGAGCAAGCTCCCAATCAGAGACCATGACGTGGAGTGCGATCGGCAGTCAAGAGGTTATCAGGTCTTTTGAAGTTCTGTTGAATATTATCAGGTATGTATTAGTTAGTTTTCTTGAGAAAATAGTAAATGTAGTGTTTTTTAGCTTTTTTTCGTTTCACGCTTTTATCCCGCATATCAGGGATGACAGGAAGCACCTAGTGTCAAGCCTCTACATACTTCGCTTTCCGCCGTGTTCGAGACATTGTCTATTGCCAGATTTCAATTCCGCACTTTTCATTACCAGAGCGAGAAAATGACAATAATTTAAATATAGTCATTCCCCGAGTAAGAGTCGAACTTACAACTGGTAACGTTTACAGTCAGACGTTGTCCCACTGCGCCACGGCCGGCTTGGCTGGCTTTTATTTAGGGCATAACTGTGAGAATGTATTTACATTTAATACATTTTGTAACCAAAATTTGACACTGTTATTGTGTGTGGCCATCATGGTTCATTTGTATAGACTCTGAGTGTAAACGCAATTGGTTGTGGGTTCGATTCCCAGTCGAGGGAAATTTATTTAAATTTTTATTTATTTCTCCGCTCTGAAAATACAAATCGCGGTGTTGAGTTCGCCACTCAACACGCAATATATCATTTTTGGGGGGAAATCAGCTAACAGAGTGTCTTAACCCTATTTTACCTAGATTGTCTCTGGCTACCGTGGAATGTGGCATAAAGCGTGAAGTTGTTTATTTTTTATAGTGTTTTTAAGCTAAAATTTAGAAATATATCTAATAGTTCTTTATATATATATTATATATATATATATATATATATATATATATATATATATATATATATATATATAGTCTGGCATAGATATAATTCTTCGTCCATTTAATTTACAGGGAGAAAGGAGCAGAAGCTGGATACCTCGAGTCAAGAAAAACGGTATGAACTTAACTGAATACATACGCGTTTATTTCTAATTATTTTTCTAAAAAATAAAAAATATCAAGCCAAGTTCTAAGTAACTGTATGGAAGGAAAACCTATTGGTTTCCAATATCTCAATATATACTAGTTATAGCGCTTAACATCGTTTGCGTTATTTGTATAACGTAAAATATGAATTTTGCCTTCCTAAGATAATATCGGGAAATGTTCTCTTAATTGATCAAGGCCGGTCGTGGCGCAGTGGGACAGTGTCCGTCACACACGCGATCAGTTATGGGTTCGATCGCCACCCGGTGCAGTGATTATATTTAAAGTATTTCCGCTTCTTCGCTCTGGTAAGACAAAGTGCGTCGTTGAGTTCCACCACTCAACACGCAATGTATCGAATTCAGTGGAAAACGAAGTACGGAGTGTCTTGACACTAAATACTTTCTGTCCACCCTGCAATGCCTGCTATATAAAATTAAATATAAAGATACATGCCAAAATTCTACTTTCGGCTGTACATTATCTATAATTAATTCAATATATTAAAATTGTATAGATAAAGTACCTCATTATATTATTATTATTAATATTATTACAATAATATACCGTGCTCAGGTGATTTGGATCACGTTGAGAGAATGAGTGATGAAAGAATGGTAAGAAAGATTTATGAAGCCAAGGTGAGTGGTACGAGAGGTCGGGGGAGACCTCGGTTGACCTTAGAAAATACAGTATCAATAATACTGGAGGAAGGTCACTTAAAAAGCATGAGGACCTCCAAAACAGCATGTATGAAGAGCGTAATGAGTATGGGCGAGGCAAAAGAGGTACGCTGGGTCCGTAGCGTTTGGCGCTCCGTTGACAGTAATAAAATAGAAAAAATAATAAGGTTATATAAGGCCACGTTATTGCTATAACAATGATTTCTTCCAGGCCACTTCAGTACTTCCAGGCCACTTCAATACTTCCAGGCGACTTTAATATTATATATCTATTTTATAATATATATCGATGAACTTTCAGATACCCGAAGGACCCGCTAAGAGTTACATCCAAACACAGTGAGTGATTTTTTTCTTTAAATCAAATTAAAATTTACACGGTTTCCAAGGGACGCGGGTTCAAATACCGCTGTTTATAATTTTTGCAATACTTTTCATCATTTTTAATTATAAATATATAAAAAAAAATGTAAAAGACTTAAAGTAGTTCCCACTTCAAACATTGTACTATTTTTATAAATTTTCATTTATATGTAAAAAAAAAGATTTTTAATAAGTTTTTTTGTAGCTTATTTTTGTATTATAAATTGGTTGGATGGTTTTTTTTATATTAATTTCCAGAGTGGATACAGCATGCAAATGGCTTAAAACACCAGCGGCTAAAGATGATGAGAAAAAAGCTGGAATTGAAAGCGCTGAGAATATTATAGGATTGGCTGAACAGGTACTATTTTCATTTCTGCTTGCTTGCAAAAACAACTTAAATACGAATTTATTTTGATTTCCGAATTTATTATGATTTCCGTATAAATTTATCTTAGAAAAGATCATAATTAAACTATTTTCTTTCTTCTCTGGTAAAACTTTAACGGCGTTGAGCTCCGCCACGCAACTTTAATGGCAAGCGAAGAACGACGTATAACTGTTATAATTTTTATATTAATAAGTTTCATACATTTGCTTAGATGCCAGCACATACATACATATAAGCTTTGTTTTCTAATTTTCTATCTCCACTCTTGCTTCTGTCGTATAACATATTGTAATTTTTCGTATAAACAACTAAGTTTTGAATAGCCTAATAATATATATATATATATATATATATATATATATATATATATATATATATATATATATATATATATATAATATATATAATATATATATATATATATATATATATATAAATATATAAGCTTTCCCGCAAATTAGATTCGAACCCACTATTGTCGTGCACGTCACAACAGACTCTTTCCATATGAGAATATATTATAGTGTAAATATGGAAAACAAATAAACTAACAACAATCTACTAATATATATATGTACATAAAATTTATTATTAGCATAGTATTTGACAAGACATGCTGTAAACAAGTTCGATCCCCGCCCTTGAATATGATTATATTTTAATAATTTTCCTATCACAAATTGAATAAGACAAAACACAGTGTTAAGTTCCGCAAATTATCATACAATATTTCGATCCAAATGTTAGATGAGCGGAAAGCTGAGAACGGAGTACCATAACAAAGTAATATTCAAATAATTTTATACGAAAATAAAATGTTACACGCTCCATTTTTTGAACGCTAACGCCTCGGACCTGAGAAGAACCGGCGCAAGACACTGTTTACTTCCACTATATGCAAATATTTTTGTATATATATATATATATATATATATATATATATATATATATATATATATATATATATATATATATATATATATATATATATATTTATGTATATATTAAATAATCTTTGCAAATTTTCAGATGTGTGAAGATTTGAAGGATGCTGAGAAGGATGAGATGAAACAAGTCATTACCGAAACCAAGCAGTTGTTGAACGAGTGCACTGCCAAATATAATAGTGCCAGAGCCAGGTAATATATATATATACATATATATATATATATATATATATATATATATATATATATATATGTATATGTATATATATATATATATATATATATATATATATATATATATATATATATATATATTTAAAAACGGTCTACTCTAAAGTGTTCGAAACGTCAGGTTCTCTAAAATGTATTTTCGAATACCAAACTATACGCGATTAATCCGTTTAAAAAGATAGATTTATTTTAAAAGTTAATATTAGTACATCAATTTTCTACCCTGATTAAATTTACTATGCTTTGTCTCTATTCTTTACTCTTTCTACTATTGTTGAGATATTTTGATAAGGTTGAGGTTCAAATCCAAATTTTTGAAAGACTTTTTAATTATAGATACTTGTTGTTACACTCTCTGTGTTTGTTACATCACCCTTCTTTAACATCTCTGGTTCTTTATTTTTTTGTTTTAGAATTAAAGTAGCCTGAGTCACTCTTTATTATATCTTTATGTGCCAGTCAAAGGCCCGTTAAAATAGGTCAAACTGTTCCAGAAAAAAGCGGAAACAAATAGACAGACAAAAATTGTAACAAAATATTATTTTTATATATACCGTGTATATACTTTAATTTTATTTATTTGTATAGAATAATTTTATTTATTTGTTTAAATTACAATAGAAATTGTAGCCTTTTTTATCTGATGTACATATGAGCTTACTGTAAAGTTTCACTTAAAGTTTAGTCATTTTTGTATGAAACGAATATATTATATACATATGTGAAGAACTCCTTTTTATGATAGTATATGCGAACGGCGGAGTATAAAATTTGGCACAGTTAAAGCATTTAAATGTAGAAAGTAGTATAGAAAACTAACTTTATAATATTGTATCAGAAACGCTTTACATGTAGCGGAATAGTCAGAGTCCCCGCATTCTTTCACATACAGTCATTAATCTCCTATATACAAGCCCTTCGGGGGTATCCTCATGCTTTTTACTTGACCTTGATACTTTTTTTCCAAAGTACCATCATAAAATTAAAAAAAATAAATACACACACTACCATGTTGTCATGGCAACGAGTATTCTACACGTCTATGAATATGTAGTAAATAGATATTTTATTTTTTAAATTTATTTTTTATTTTTGAGATACAAACAACATAAATAAGTTGTAACAAACGTATAATAATTTCTACGCAGCTGGATGTAGAACGCATGGCTTAGTGATGAAAGCGTTTGGACGGTTTCAAAGAGACACAGGTTCAAATCCCGCTGCATTTAAATACGTTATACGTTTTTTTTTCCAATATTTTCTAATCCTAAGTGTGAAATAACTAGATATATTTTATGTTTCGAATAGCCTTCTGATGGAGCGATTAAAAGAACTGCGTAAAATGTTAGAGCGCGGTGTAGTGACTCGTGTCGTTGAAGACTTCCTGGATGAAGAGCCTCTCGCCAACTTCGAAACCTTACATAAGGAAAATGGTAAGATTTTTTTCTATCTTCATGTTTTATTTCGCACAGCAGTTTAGGCAGAGAGAACCTAGAGTTAGGACATTCCGTTCTCCGTTCTCCGCCTGTATTCCGCGTGTTGATTGGTGAAACTCAACGCCACGCTTCGTCTTCACAGAGTGGGAAAATGAGAATAATTTTAAATATAGTTACTTGCGAGTGGCAATACGATAACCAAGGTATATCCCATATATTATTATATTATTGTATATTGAAGACGAAAAATAAGTATTTAGATATCTTCTTTGAAAAAACGTATAAAAATTTGAACGCAGCGGGATTCGAACCCTCGCCTCTTGGATGACCAAGCGCTCTGACCGCTAAGCCATGCGTTCTACTATCAACTGCGTCGAAATTCTTATACGTTTGTTACAACTTATTTATGTTAGCATCTCTGTAGGGAGATTTTTACAAATTTCTACTACATAAAGATTATTGAGAAATAATCGTTTAACAAGAGAGATTGCTATCTTATTTTAATATTTACTATTTTTAAAGTGTTATTCCACACTTAGGATACGTATAAAAAAATGTTGATACGTTTTTTCAAAGATGTTTTCTAATCCTAAGTGTGGAATAAAACTTTAAAAATAGTAAATATTTAGATAACTCTTTTAATTGGTAATTTTTTTTGGTGTGGGTTCGTATCCTGCTACTGTCCGTCGGGAGTTAAAAAAAATTGTAAAAAAAAAAATATCTCGAAACTAAGTGTTAATTGTAATAATAGTAAGACTACTTTAGCTAGTTTGATTCTATCGGTGGCATGTACTCATTGGAATATTTTACATTTCGCCGCTGTGGTAAATCAAAGCGCGGCGTTGAGATCCGCCACTCAACACCTAATGTCTTGAATTAGGATGGGGCATAGATAACGGAGTGTCTTGACACTAGATTGTCTTTGACTACCCTGTTGTATGGGATACAGTGGTTTGTTACAAAAAAAGAATGTCTCCGGACTTACAAGTAAATTAGACAACACATAAAATAAACTTGTAAATTATGAACATATTATTATTGTATGTATTAAAACAGGTAGGTTTTTTTAGCTTCACGCTTTTTATCCCGCATAGCAGGGTAGACAGAAAGCACCTAGTGTCAAGACACTCCGTACTTCGCTTTCCACCGAATTCGAGACATGGCGTGTTGAGTGGTGGAAGTCAACGCCGCACTTTGTCTTTTACCAAAGCGAAGAAATGAAAATAATATATAATTATTATTTAATTAAAAAAACATATTTAATTGAAACTATTTTAAACGGATTAATCGCTTATATTTTCATATTTGACAACACATTTTTGAACACTCTACAGTAGACCTTTACCTCGGACTACTGTACTTTTATTACTAAAATATACGCAATTAATCCGTTTAAAATCTTTAAAAATGACAAGTTTCAAAAATCTAAACATCTTATGTGGTTCGTTGCTAAAAAACAATATAAAATCACGATCATGTAACAGTCTAAAGAAATTATAAGAAAAAAATAAAAAAAAATATATAATAACAGGAATATATTTTTAAAGATCACCCTGGCACAGTGTTTTACTGTAAACGCGACTGGTTGTGGGTTCGATTCTCACTCGAAAAAATGATTAGATTTAAATTTATTTTCTTTTCTTCACTCTGGTAAGAGAAAGCGCGGCCTTGAATGCGCCACTCACCACGCAATGTATCTATTTTATGCTTAAGGCATGGAACGGAATGTTTTGACACTAGGTTGTCTTTGATTTTTTTGCCTTTGCCTAGTTGTATTTTTTAAATTTATTTAGAAAAAAAAACAACTAAAATATCCGTTTCTCTAAAATAATGAAATAAACTTCTTTCAATGCTTCTTAAGCTATATGAAGAACTCTACCATATATTTAATCCGAAAAGTGTATAAATTATGAATAAGGAAAAAACAAAACAAAAATCTAATCAAGTCCCGTCAATACCCCTGGTGGGACTCGAACCCACAATCCCCGGCCGATGCCTTATCCATAAGGCCACAGGGGCTTCTACTTGGAGATGTAAAATATTGATAATATACAATCTACATGATGTAGCGGAATAGTAATCGAAAGATGGTTCTGTGTTCGATATTCACTCTAGAGTTATTTTTTTAATAATTTTCATGTATTAAGATAAATGGCAGCGTTTAATTCTGCAACTTTACATGTAAAGTTTCGAAATTGGAGAGAAAGTAGAAAGAGATGTTTAATACAAGTTTCTCTCTGCAAGGCGTTACTATATGTGGTATAGTGCGTGAAGATTTTAGACACCATTGACTGACTGACTGAGTGACTTCTTTTTAAATTCACGCTTTTATCCCGCAAACAAGGTAGACAGGAAGTACCTAGTGTCAAAACACTCCATACTCCGCTTCCCACCGAATTCGAGATATTGCATGTTGAGTGTCGGAACTCACCGTTTTTTCTTACCAGAGCGAGGAAATTTAAATAATTTAAATATAATCATGTCCCTGAGGAGGAGTCGAACCTACAACCGATCACGCTAACAATTGAACAACTTATGACTTAGTCAATAGGTATTTCACTGATAATGGTATCTGTATTCGAATCTCGACTATGGGAATTTCTCTTTTACATATATATATATATATATATATATATATATATATATATATATATAGGAGAAAATTCACCTTCTCAAAGGATACTCAAAGACAACCTAGTGTTAAGACACTCCGTTGAACACTTTCCGTCCAAAATAGAGACATTGCGTGTCAAATGGCGAACGTAAACGCTGCGCTTTATCTTTCAAAGTGAGAAAACGGATATGATTTAAGTATAATTATAATCATCACTTGAAAATATTTTAAATATGTTTTTTAGACCAAATTTTTTATTCGGCGTACATTCATAACATAAACAAGGTTATTTCTTAAACATGACGTCATTACATAAAATCTAATAAAAACCTTGAATATATTATGTGTTGAATTTTTTGCAGAAAGTACCTAGTGTCAAGACACTCCGTTCTTCGCTATCCACCGAATTCGAGACATTGCGTGTTGGGTGGTAGAACTCAACGCCGCACTTTGTCTTTACCAGAGCGAAGAAGTGAAGTGAAAATAATTTAAATATAATCAGTCCCCCGAGTGGGTTCCGAACCGATCGAATAATTTAAGTATATATTTTTTCTAGATGTAAGAAAGCGGAAATTCCTGCTCGAGAAGAAAATAGCCGAACTCCTCGCACAGCTTGGTAGAGTCACTAAGACCGCCAAGTTTGTGGCTGACACTGGAGTGGCTCCGAGACAGGAGTTGCTCAAGATCAGTGATCAGGTAACTATGTGGATGTATTTTCCTTACTTCACCCCGATCGGGAATTGAACCCACAACCGATCGCGTTTACATTCAAACGCTGTCAGCGTCACGATCGGTCTCACTATATGGATTGTTTCTACTTATTTACTTGAATTTGAAAAAAAAACTTATGTTTTATTTATTACATATAAGAAATATTTAGTACGTATTGGGTACAAAGTGACGTGCGCGTCGCTAGGCAACGCGTATTCGACACTGGCCTTATTTTGGTCGATTGATACTATCATATTTAAAGGCTTCAAAGGCTAAGTTCAAATACCAGAGAAAAGATTTTTTTTTAATTTCCGCCATATGGAGCGGGCAAAGACAAAAACGAGTTCATCTTCAACTCCGAGTCTTCCTTGCAATCTGGTACATTTGTACACGGTATTTTTTTATAAATCTATTTAATCTAAATGTGTTTTTTTTTAATTCCAGGTCGAACTGCTAGCCCCGTCATTGGTGAAAGCCGCTGAAGAAAGAACCAATCGACCTGATGATAAGGTATAGGTTATTTTATTTTTTAGCCTTTAATCCCGCATTGCGGGGTAGGCAGGAAGTAAATAGTGTCAAGACGCCTCGTCTCTCCCGAATTCGCTTACCACCGAATTCGAGACATTGCGGTTTTGAATGGCGGTACTCAACGCCGCGCTTTGTTTTCTCAGAGTGTAGAAATGAAAATAATTTAAATTCATTCGTCCGCATCGGAATCGAAGCCACAACCGAAAGTGTTAACAGTTATACATTAAAAGAGCCTAAGTGACTTGTTATTACATCAGCTACCTTGGAGAGTTCCGTCAAGATGTTGGCTTATCCGTTCCACAGATTAGCTGGAACAAACGGACAGAGAAATAGATAACAATTGTAAAAAAAATTTTTTTTGATAAATATGTAGTGTACATATATGTGTGCGTTTAGTAAAATATATATAGAGCTGGTGTGATTACATGAAATATTCTAAACAGCTTATATGATAGAAACAAGTAGAAATACGAACTTAAAAAAGCTTGCTTACCTATTTTTTTAACTTCACGCTTCTATCCCGCATAACAGTATCTAGTGTCAAGACACTCCGTAATTCGCTTTCTGTTGTATTCGAGACATTGTGTGTTGAGTGGCGGAACTCAACGCCGCACTTTGTCTTACCAGAGCGAGGAAGTAAAATCAATAATTTAAATATAATCACTTCCCCGAGTGGGGATCGAACTCACAACCGATCACGTTACAGTCAGATGCTATATATATATATATATATATATATATATATATATATATATATATATTTGTAAGTAATAATAATAATGTTTTCAGGCGGCGATAGAATATTACCAGAAGCTGTTGTCTCAATACGCGGAATCCTTGTCCAAAGTGCGGGAGCTCTGTGACCGCTCTGTCGACCCGATCGACTTCGCTCAGGCCGCTGGTAACTTGTTGATTTTTGTTTTAATATTGTCTCTTTTTTTTCAAATTGGTCAAAATTTGCAAAAAAAAAACAAAAATTTACAATTTCTTGACACTGATTCTATATCTGATAATACTCGGTACAATGTTTATAAATAATTATTAGTGAGATTCGAACCCGCACCACTTGTAAACCGTCTAAACACTGACTACTAAGCCATATAGAAAGTTATCTAAAAGTGTCTTTTGTAAGAGTACAAAACACTTGACAGATAATAAATATAAATATCTTGTTTATTCCGTTCCGTTTGAAGAAAGTTCTGATACCCAAAGCTTAGTATCTTTAAAAATAAACCAAAAAAAAACAGAGTTGTTTCACACAACTAAACACCGCATTTTGTCTTACCAGAGCGAAGAAATGGTAAAATAATTTAAATATAATAATTCCCTAGAACTAAAATCGAATCCACAACCGACCGTATTTACAGTCATACGTTGTCCCACTGCGCCACGACTTCTTTGCTTTCGGCTGGAAAGCTAATCGAGTGGTGAACGGAGTGTCTTGACACTAGGTTCTTTCCTAACCTGTTATTTTAAACTTGAGGTTAGTTAGTTCAGTGTTTTATTTCTTTAATTTACTTTAAGGGGAAACAATGTATCGTATTAAAGAAGAATCCTCCGACGACCCACACAAGAGCGTACAAACATCCAAAATCATTATGAAGTAAGTTAATTCATTTCTAAACGTTTATTTCGACATATAATGTCGAACTGTTACTTTATACACACAAACTATTGAGATATCTGTGTGCTGAGAATTGAAAATTGCAGAACTCAACGCCGAGCTTTTTCTCAGTAGAGAAATTAAAACAATTTAAATATTTATATATATTTTTTTTTAGATTCACGCTTTTATCCCGCATAGCAGGGTAGACAGAAAGTAAGTACCTAGTGACAAGACACTACGTACTTCGCTTTCCACCAAATTCGAGACATTTCGTGTTGAGTGGTGGAACTCTACGCCGCGCTCTGTCTTTTACCAAAGCGAGGAAGTGAAAATAATTTAAATATAATCACTCCCCCGTGAGGGGATCGAACCCACAACCGATCGCATTTACAGTCAGACGCTGTCCCACTGCGCCACGACCGGTCTCTATATTATATATATATATATATATATATATATATATATATATATATATATATATATATATATATAGTGGTTATTAAATGATTATTTCTTGTTTCGACAGATTATGCAACAGAGTAATCGATGTCGGTATGCACTCGCAAAGCGTCAAAAAGGATCCCGAACTCAAAAAGACTCTGCTGGACATCAAAAGCGCGGTCGACGCTAAGAAGGAGGACAAGAAGAATTGTGACTGGAGGGACGTTACTGCTGAGGTGATAGACTATTTTTAATTATTATAACAATCGTCGTAAACTCGTATTTCTTTATCTATATATTTTTTTTACCTTCAAGCTCTTATCCCGCATAGCAGGGTAGACGGGATATATAGTGTCAAGTCACTACATTCCACCGAATATGAAGAATATGAAACATTGCGTGTTGAATGGTGGAGCTCAATGTTCCACTTTATCTTACCAGAGCGAAGAAATGGAAATATTTTAAATATAATTCACACATATAAGCCCAATTCTTGTGCACGTCGTGGAACGGAAACATTTTGATTTTCTTCGACACTGGCTGATACGGCGGCTATATTTTCTTCACTACGGTCTGTTCGCTGTCGTGTTGGTGGTCTACTATAGTGCAAAGAATATTCACTTTCCACTTTTTGGATTATGCGACGTATAGCGAGCTCAGACGGTGCACCATGACGACCATATTTGCACGAAATGCTCTTTGAGTAGAGAAAATGCTTCTCGAAATTTGATAGAAAATTTGGACAATTTCTAAACGTTGAGATAACGTGAACTTGTTCATGATTAAATGGCAAACATTACTGAACACAAAACAACACAAATATCAAATGTTAAACAACCAAGGCGGCTGTGAGCTATCAAAATCCTATCATCCTTATTGGGAAACACTCTATATATATATAAGAATTTTAAAGAAAGATATTACCTTTTAAACTAAAATAATTATATTTTTGTTATTATACTTTTTTTATTTAACTACGTGATAATTACACAGTTCATGCGGAGAACTGGTGAAGTAGAGGCTGTACTTGGAGGAGAGAACATCTTCATGAAGCACCCGGAACCAGATCAACCTATCTATGTAAGAATATAATTAAGACTAATAACATCAATTTGATTTTCACGATTTTTACACATTTCAAATGTAACTATTTTAACCGGATTAATCGCGTATATTTTGGTATTAAAAAATACATTTTGAATATATCCACATAGCAAGGTAGTCAGAGACAATTTTGTGTCAAGTCACTCCGTTGACTTACTTTCCGCCCAAAATCAAGACACTGCGTGTTGAGAGGCCGCGCTTTGCCTCACAATCATTTACCCGAGTGGGAATCGAACCCAAAACATATCATGTTTACAGTCAGTCATTTCTAAGCCGTAGCACACAGTAGTATCTCTTTAAATACGATTGTTTATTATTCAATTGTTGAAATTTCCTCACTCTGGTAAGACAAAGTGCGGAGTTCAATTCCACCATTCAATTCGGAGTTTCAAATTCATACAAAAACCGGAGAACGAAGCGTTCTTAACACTAAATTCTATCAGACCTCTGCGTCTACTTTGCATTTTTTTATACCGCTTAGCGGGGTAGACAGAAAGTACGTAGTGTCAAGATACTCCGTACTTCGCTTTCCTCCGAATTCAATATATTGCGTGTTGAGTGGTGGAACTCAACTCCGCACTTTGTCTTACTATTTATATATATATACAAATAATTCCTCCAGGCAGCCGCCCTGGACCTGCACGCGGCGGTGCGGGGCTGGTCGGCGCGCGACAATGAGATAGTCGCTGTGGCCAAGCGCATGGCGGTGCAAATGGCCAGACTATCCGAATATATGAACACTGGTATGCATTTTTTTAATAAATTGTTTATTTTAATATTTTACTATTTTTAAAATGTTTTTCCACATTTAGGATTAGAAAATATTGTTAAAAATTTGAACACAGCAAGATTCGAACACGCGCCTAGTGAAAACCGTCCAAGCGCTCTGACCGCGTGTGCCATGCGTTCCACATCCACTTCTACGTTTTGTTACAACTTATTTATGTTGTTACAGCACGGGTTCAAATTCCGCTGCTTTCAAAGTTTTTTGTATTTAAAAAAAATGTTTATTAGTATGGAAAAATTTAAAAATATATAAATATTTATCGCAATACTTTCCTTTCAGATCGTAAACAAGAACTTATATTGACGTCGAACTCTATAGTCAATGAGTCGAAGGAGGTCGCGGCTCTGGCGAAGAAACTCGCCTTGGAGTGTTCTGATATAAGGATAAGGACTGTAAGTAATTTTGTTTACAAAAATATATAACCTTCTACACATATCTTAGATATGTAGATAAAAAGGTCGTGGCGCAGTGTGACAGCGTCTGACTGTAATCGCGATCGGTTGTGGGTTCGATCCCCGCTCGGGGGAGTTATTACACTTAAATTATTTTCACTTCCTCGCTCTGGTAAAGAAAAAGAGCGGCGTTGAGTTCCACAAATCAACACGCAATGTCTCGAATTCGGTGGGAAGCACTCTATTCTCTACTTTGTGTCTGTAGTGACCAGGCTATGAATACAATACAATTATGATATACAGTTTCAAGCCATCTCATATATAAGGGAGTTAGAGAGAATCTAGTGTCAAAACTCTCCGTTGATGGCTTCTCGCTCTAATTTAAGATTTTTCTAGTTATCTATAGAAATAAATAATTGGAATATCTCTTTGTGATATGAAATAATCATTTTTTTTTTACTAAATGCATTTGTATAACATGAATGACGTCACATTTGTCAAAATACCATTTTCACAATTTGTCGTGTCTGTCCGTTTGTACTGGCTAATTACGGGAAATGCTGGATCGATTTTGATGGGACTTCGTTGGCATATAGCTGATTTAATATGGAATGAGATTTTAAATTATAAATATTCATAGATATTGAAAAATTTCATGCGGACGAGTTCGCGAGCACAACTCATAATTTTTTACATATTTTAGATATTTTTTTTTTTACTAGAGAACAATTAAGTGACTTTAAAAATAGCTCAATTATATATTAATTATATTTAATAAGTAAAAAATATTAAACTATAAACACGATCGGTTGTATGTTCGATGCCCACTGGGGACCATGATTTGATGATGTTTAAATTACTCTTGTTTCCTCGCTCTGGTATGAATACGACGTTGATTTCCGCCGCTCAACACGCAATGTCTCGAATTCAGCGGAAAGCGGAGTACGGAGTGTCTTGACACTAGGTACTCCCTGTCTACCCTGCTATAATATTTTACTAATTTGTTTTGTACAGAATCTGCTACAAGTGTGCGATCGAATCCCGACCATCAGCGGTCAACTGAAGATGTTGACGACGGTCAAGGGGTCGTCTATGGGACACCAAGGTGTGTATTGACAATTCTACATCTCTATGGGAAATATCTCTCATAACGGTTAATGCATTTCAGTTATATGCTTATTTTGTTTTATTAACGCCGGTCATGGCACAATGGGACAGCGTCTGACTGTAACACGATCGGTTGTGGGTTCGATCTCAATTCGGGGGAGTGATTATATTTAAATTATTTTCACTTCTTCGCTCTGGTAAGACAAAGTGCGGCGTTGAGTTCCATCACTCAACACGCAATGTCTCGGATTCGGTGGAAAGCGAAGTACGGAGTGTCTTGACACTAGGTACTTTCTGCCTACCCTGCTACGCGGGATAAAAGCGTGAAGCTAAAAAAAAAAATAATATTACACTATTGGTCCCCTTGACAAGTATAATACGCGTTACCTTGGCAACCTATTTGTTATTTTTTTTATAATGCTAAGTACAGAGTAGTGTTTTAATTTATTATAATATATTTTCAATATTAATTTTCAATAAGCCTCTATCGTGGCGCAGTGAGACTGCAAACATGACTGATTGTGGGTTCGATTCCCACTCGGGCCAATGATTATATTTAAATTATATTCATTTCATTGCTCCAGTAAGATAAAACGCAGTATTGAGTTGTGCCAATTAAATACGAAATGTCTCGAATTCGGTGGAAAACGAGTACGGAGTGTTTTGACACTAGGTACGTCCTGTCTACGGTGGTAGACGGGATAAAAGCGTGAAGCTAAAATAAATGCATTAATGTAACACCTTTTTATAAATAATTTATTAATAATATTTTTATTTTTAACGACAGACAGCGCTGAGGACAAAGAGGCTATGAACATGCTGGTCGGTAACGCACAGAACCTTATGATAAGTGTGAGTATATCAAATTATACTATTTTGTTCTGGTCGAAAAGCGGTCAACGGAGTGTCTTGACACTAGGTTGTCCCTGATTACCCTGCTATGCGGGTATTAAATTATACTATTTTTTTCTGGTTGAAAAGCGGTCAACGGAGTGTCTTGACACTAGGTTGTCCCTGATTACCCTGCTATGCGGGTATTAAATTATACTATTTTTTTCTGGTTGAAAAGCGGTCAACGGAGTGTCTTGACACTAGGTTGTCTCTGATTACCCTGTTATGCGGGATATCGCGTATGCAGTATAACACGAGTAATGGCATTTATTTATATAGTCCTTATGATTTCAATTATTTTAAAAAAAATTGTGATGAGATCGGTAAGTCTTTAGTTGGTTAGTGCTTGGACGATTTGCAAGAGGTGCGGATTCGAATCATGCTACGATGAATATTTTATAAATTTCTTTATATTTATCTTTGATGTATGTCTGAATAACTTACAATATTTTGTTATAATAAGTATAAAAAATATATATGTAATTACTGTCAAGATACTGTTAACTGCTTTCTCCCAAAATCGACATTTGCGAGTTGCTTAACGCCGCACTTTGTGTTACTGTAAAGGAGACAAAAATATTTTTTATACTTAATTCCTCCGAGTGGGAATCGAACCTATAGCTATATAGTCCTGAATATTTCTTTTAGCTTCACCTTTTATATCTTATAGCAGGATAAACATCAAGTACCTAGTGTCAAAACTCTCTGAACTTCGATTTCCGCCAAAAGCGTTGTTAAGTGGTGGAACTCAACGCCGCACTTTATCTTACCACAGCGAGGAAATGAAAATAATTTAAATATAAACACAACCCCGAGTGGGAATCGAACCCAACCTCAATTTTCGTTTAATTTCAGGTTCAAGAAGTAGTGAAAGCCGCTGCGAGCGCCTCCGTCAAGATAGCCTCGCAAAGAGGTTACAAGATGAAGTGGAAGAGAAGGAACTACTACTGATGAAGGAGGAAATATAGAAATATAGAGAAGAAGAGAGTTAAGAAGATTGTCATCGATTGTCATTTATTCCCATAATACCAAAGGTTGTAAGCATTTCAGTGTATGATTATATTTGAATTATATTTTTTTTTATATTTTTAAATATATTTTTTTTGTATTTAGACTAAGAGCAAAGATATATTTTTTTATAAAATAAATAATAATAATAATAAATTTATTCGCTTTTTTAACAGTTTTTTTTACTCTATCCCTACTTAATTGTTAAACGATTATAATATAAAGTACAATATTTTTTTAAATCAAACTTGTTTCATTTATACAAAAGGAACATATTAAATATAACATATATTTTTTTAATGAACGATTTATATTAAACCTTTAAATTATAAAATAATATTTGTAACGAGTTTGATGTGAACCTACTACCTCTATTATATCCATTCCTATAGATACAGACTAGTAGCTAACAAAATAGAAATTTAAAAAAATCCTGTATTTTCAATTTATTTTTATAATATTTTCTTTTTTAACATTCTAAATGCAGAAATCGAATCACATATTTATACGTAAAAAAAAACGTTAAAAACCCATTTTACGAACATACGTACTCGCATATACAATTTTGTATATATATGTATATATAAACTACATATGTTACCAAGCAACCTACGTAACCAAGGCAACGTGTATTCTACGCGTAAGTTTTATATTTTACAGTCATGTTTTAAAGTGTTAATTTTATTAATTGTTTATGCATTTTTTGATTTTTTTTTAACTTTAATAATATTAAAATAAACAACATTCTGTCTTGTTAAACGATTATTTTTTAATAATCTTTAAGTAGTAGAAATTTGTAAAAATCTCTCTACAGAGATGCTAACAACATAAATAAGTTGTAACAAAACGTATACGAATTTCGACGCAGCTGGTAGTAGAACGCATGGCTTAGCGGTCAGAGCGCTTGGACGGTATCCAAGTGGCGCGGGTTCGAATCCCGCTGCGTTCAAAAATTTTATTATCTCTTCCCATCGTCACTTCCCCCTGGATTCTCTTTACTAACAATCTGTTGCAAACTCATAGTCCTGTACGACTTGAAATATTTTACTCTTCGCCTGATTCAAATAATACGGACTAAATTTCCTCAGAGTCGACCCAATAGTTATGAGGAACACGTCCAACGGATCAGACGGGTTCAGTTCCTGGTAGTCCGTGCTGAAAGTGGAATTCGCTTCCGGCTTTTGGAAGCTCAAGGCCTTACTCTCTCTACTCTCCGTGTATGCCTCAAAACTTTCCACTTCTTCACAAGTGGGAGGATCCTCGAAGAAATCGGAATATTCCTCGTTGGTGATGCTCAAATTCGTCTCCTTGAAGAATGGCAGCATGAAGGAGAGCTCGTCTTCGTACTTGTAGTTGTAGCTTCTGTGGTTCGGGTTCCGCAGCCTGTCTCGTATCTTCCTGCGCATCATGTCCCGAATATTCACCCATCTCGTTTTGCATATTGTTGCTGGAAATGTAAAAATCTATATATTAATAAGTGGCGCAACGCAATCTGTTATATTATATTTATATTATTTTCACTTCCTCGCTCTGGTCTTTTCCTTTGCAAAGTGCGGCGTTGAGTTCCACCAATCTACACGCAATGTCTCGACTACGGTGGAAAGCGAAGTACGGAGTGTGTTGACACTAGGTACTTCCTGTCTACCCTGCTATACGGGATAAAAAGCGTGAACCTTAAAATATGTATTATAATTATTTAGTACATCGCGAATTTAAAAGCATCGAAACTTATTAATATAGACATTGGTTTATTGCATTAAATGATAATTTTTGAAAATTTCTTATCACCAGGAGTGATAAATTGATAATGATTATGAAATGAACGCATGGCTTAGCGGTCAGAGCCTAGGACGGTATCCAAGAGGCGCGGGTTCGAATCCAGCTGCGTTCAAAAAAAAATTTTTATACGTTTTTTCTAAAATGTTTTCTAATCCTAAGTGTGGAATAACACTTTAAAAATAGTAAATATGATAATGATTAGTTGATAAGTCACTGTTAAATAGCGGTAACCAAAAAAAAAACGCATTTTATCAAATCCTCACTTTTATGAATCTCATAATATTATGCGTGCTTAGAATCATATCCAAACAACGCCACAAGGAAAAAGCTATTTTTTTATTTCTATTCTTGTTTACATAGCCTCGTGCTTTATTCCGCAAAGCGGGGTACTCAAGACACCCAGTGCCAAGATACTCCAACAAACCGCCATCCGCTCGAAATCGAGACATATTGAGCATATTGAGTAGCGTAACTCAACGCCGCCTTTTATCTTACCATTGTATCGAACCCAAAACCAATCGCGTTTCCAATTAGACACCATCCCACTGGATCTCAATGGCTTTATGTATTAAATTCTAATAAAAACTAACATACCAGGTCTATTCAAAGTGTCGCCGATTTTCTGCCAAACCACTTCCCGTGTGTCAAAGTCTAGATATTTCGGGTCTTTCGAGTTGTAAATAATGGGGTTTTCTTTGACTAAAGCTAGCAGTTTTAGATCTAAAGTCTTGTTGAATGGCAACGGCATGTCGCGTGACGGGCGTGAGACGACTGCGACGCGGGAGGGTTGTGTTGCTACTTTGGGTGTAAATGTCCCTCTATTTGAGATTTTGGGTTTTTTATTTCATATATTTTTTTATATTTTTTATTATGTCTGTTATTGATGTATAATAGGATTTTAGTATAATTGTTATTTAGAATAAAAATTACAAATTTAATATGATAATAGTCTTGGTTATATTTCTTGTATGGATTAACAATATTTATATTCTATGTTGTTAAACTTTAAACTTTATTGTATTGTATGTATGTAATTGGCATTAGTAAATATATAACATAATTGCAATTCAGGTTAAAAAATTAAAATTTAGTATAAAATTTACGTTTTATTCACCTTTTTTTTCAATTTGTTTCTTAGTATTCAAAATTAAAATATAATTTCTACGTAATCCACACAGAGTCAAAATAAAATTTTTAAGTAAGACACATCATATATCAATGTGAAATAATGCAAATTATTCTATACGATATAAGATATTTTCTACAGCTTATACCTCACGGCAAGGTACAATGAAATGAAAATATAATTCTCACGTGGTACAATTAACAGAAAATAACTCGTAATCATATTTATTAACTGAAAAATGGTTCATCATAAAATATTAAAGTTTTTTCAATTTAATAACTATTAATTAAAAATAGTAATTGTATAATGAATTAAGTAATTCGAGACATTTCGTGTTGAGTGGTGAAATTCAACACCGCACTTTGTCTTTATTAATTATTTAATGTTCAAATTATTTTCAACAAACCTATATGCTTTAAAATACTAACACTAACATCATTTTTTTTTTAAAATATACACATTCATATAATTTTATATTACCCATAAAAGACTAGACTATGTAGCTAGCAACACTGTTCCGACACGAGCTCGGCACGGGACGGCAACGTCGCGTAACTCCGAAGTCCAGCGCCAGACACGCTTACTTTATATTATTATATTTAACATGTATAGTTGAAACTTTTTACTCCATCTTAAAGCTGGAATTGATATACTATTATGCAATATCCAGATAATTAATTAATATACAAATTGTATACTTAAAATAGTATTTTTTAAATACATACATATTAATAAAATTGGAGTGTTTGTTTGCAATATAAAAAATATATATGTATTTCTGGAACGGCTGCATCGATCTTGATGGGACTTTCACCATCTGATATCTGATGTAGTAAAGAGTAATTTGGTCTGCTTCTATTTTAGAATTACAAGATAAAAGAAAAAGATGGTAAATTTTAGGTGGACGAAGTCGCGGGCCAGCTTACATATGTAATAATAGTATTCAAATACTACTAGGAGGTTGGTCTTGTCGCAGTGGGACAGCGTTTGACTGTAAACGCGATCGGTTATTGGTTCGATTTCCACTCGGGGGAGTGATTATATTTAAGTTTAACACTTTCTCATTCGGTAGGACAAAGTGCGGCGTTGAGTTCCATCACTCAACACCCAATATCTCGAATTTGAGAGAGAGTGGCTTGACACTAGGTACTTTCAGTCTACCCTTCTATGCCGTTTAAAAAAAAAGCGTGAAGCTAAAAAAATTCTATTAAATTTCCTTTTACACGGTAACAATAAGGGCCTCACAATAATGTTTAATTATAAATAATTACTTCAATGTGTACATACATATTAAAACAAAAACCAAGTAGATATGTTTTCTAAGCATGGTTTATTTTAAAAAATACTATCAAAAGTCAACAATAGTTTGCTGTTCTCAGTATTTGTTACATTTAGCGTGGCCGATCGGGCGCAGTGTGACTGTAAATACGATCGGTGGGTGGATATGGATTCGATTACCACTAAGGGGAGTGATTATATTACATTATTTCCCTTCCTCCACTCTACATGCAATGTCTCGAATACGGCGGAAAATGAAGTATAGACTAACAATGACATTGAGTGTTGATTGGCGGAACTCAACGCCGTGTTTTATCTTACCAGAGCGAAGAAATGAACATAATTTAAATATAATATGAATCATATTCCCTCGACTGGGGATCAAACCCACAACCACATCCATCGCTTCAGACCTGTCCCAGTACGCCACGGTAGGCCAATAAGCTATAATACTGTAACGTTTCATTTAAACCCGTACAGTAGTTGTTTTATGAAAAACTAATAAACATACATACATCGTTTCGCATTCATAATATAAGTAGGATTAGTAGAAAACAGGATGGGAAAATGCATTTTATCTATTTATATAAATGCAAAAGTTATAACCAACTGGGCCAAGCAAAAAAACATAACAGTATTTAAAAACAAATCGGTTCAACGTTTTGACATCTTTAGCTTAGCCGAGTCGATCGTGCCGACGCTACACTCCTGGTACACACCGCTACTATGAAAACTCGTGTGGACATTTATATGGAGGATTTTAATTTGTAATATCATTAAGGAGTAGATACCTTTTTTTTTGTAATTATGCCTTGTGAAGATATTAAAAGTATAAAATAATCATATTGTAGTGTGTAATGATTATTTTTATTTTAATGTGTTTTGCATACGCTTTCTATTTACGATACGTACTCGTCGCTAAATCTTATTCTTCTAAAAAAAATTTATGAAATTGTTTATAATTATAAAATATACAATTAAATTTTTAATAATATCAAAAATTATTTATTTAATTTAAAATAGTTCATTTTAAGTAATATCAAAAATTTACAATTAAATTTTAAACTTAGAGCGTTAAATCTATTTTAAAAACAAAAAATAAATTGAGTTGGTATTTTCATAAAATATAGTTCAGGTTAAAGAAGCAACATGTGACCATATCGTATACTTTATTAAAACGCTTCAAATAAAATTAGTATCTACGTATAAATTTAAAAAAGATTATAAACATTATTATTTGCTTAATAATAAACTAATAGCAAAAAGCTAGCAACTTTTCTAACAACATAACATACGTAGTGTTTTTTTATTTCTCTTTTCCTATATTCATAAATGAAGAACAGAGTGACCTGTGTCTATATTCTCCTTATTATCTACCTAATAAACCTATTCCATATAAATAGATTCAGAAGTTGAAATTTGAGATCGTGCGGCGTGACGTCAGTAGTGTGCTGTTTTTGAACTATTGTTGCAGATCATGCTCTTGTACGACAGCGAATATCTTACTTTTGGCGAGATTTAAATGATAGCGGGTAAAGTTGTTCAATGTAGCCCGATGCTTAACAGAAAAGCATCGATAGGATCAGTGGAATCAAATTCGGCGGGAGTGTGTGGTTCATTAAAAGCAGATGTACTTATAGGATCAACAGCCTCTTCTAGAGTTCACGTTCTTTTCTTCTTCTTGACGTTCGATGTGTTGAATTCTTTTTTAACTTTAACACGTTTAATATATCATTTGAACTGACGTCATGTGCGTCATCGCAGTCCTCGTTGGCTTCGGCTGCGCTTCTGTCTCGGATTCGAACTCCTCATGTGGTATATGACATCCTTGTAAATTGGGCGTAGAAATATATTCATTTTCATATTTATACATTTTTGTTCGTATGCCTTGTTCAGAATTCCTTTTTAATATACGCCGTATACGTCACGTATGTTGATCCATCGTACTTTACAATCTGCGGCTGTAACAAGTTTCCTTGTGTTAAAATAATGAAGTATAAGTATTGAAATATATTAGGAATAGCTTTTGCTATAAATGCCATATTTAATATTGTACGCTAGTATATTTTTAAATGAATTCCTACTTACATGTTATCATTAAGTCTAATAATATAAAAAAAAATTTAAAACTATATGAAAAAATAAGTACCTACTATTATTTTTGTTAAAAAAAAAGTATTATTTATTATTCTCAATCAATATATAAAACTATTATAATTCCAAAATCTATTCTATAAAATCTATAACAATGAAATAACCAAACCTCAGTTTATTTACACAAGTACATCTCACTACAAGCGAGTATCAATCGGTTGCACAAGTAAAAAGAACAAAGTACAACCGATCGTAAATTATAAAGCCAACTCACCGGGCTCTTTAGTTCGTCGCCAATCTTCTGCCACGCGACCTCCCGTGTGTTGAAATCCATATATTTAACATATTATAATCGTATAATACTGGATTTTCTCTCACTAATCTTATAAGATGTATATCTCAATTTCTCGTGGAATAGCATTTCGTCGTGTCGACTGTCGTTTTTCGGACGCGTCGTCTCGGTATGGTCGCAATCGATTGGAGCTCGCAACGTGTGTTGCTATATGCCAATATTGTTTTATTTTACGTTATTTTGTTAATTTTAAGTTAGATTTTAATAATTTCGTGATTATGTTATTTGTAAATTTCAAATTTTATATATTTTTAATTGTAATGTATAGTAATAATATATATTTTATTTTTTTCTGATTTCTTTGCCGCCATTTTTAATGTCATTTTAATATATGAGAACTCGGAAGCTAAGATTATTTTCAGAATGAGGCAATTTTTATTATTGTTTGGTGATGCATTACAATAAACTTAATAAAATATAAAATTAGTTTTTGATCATATAACGTCAAAATACAAATCGCTTTTGGAATCATGTATGTACCTGGCTAAATGAAGTACCCTTATTATATCATTTGACAAGATATTGTATTTTTTTTCCAATATAGCATTTTCTACCTAAAAGGAGTTAATACTCATATTTTTTAATAGTAATTCAAGTCTTATTTTTGTATAATATTGAAATAGGTGTGTAATTAAAAAACAAATTTATAAGAATATTTTCTTTATTAAATTTGCATTATCTATTGCTTGTGATCTACCAGCTACATTATTAAATCTATAAGTCTAGAATATCACTCGCACATTTATAATTAAAGCTACACTATTAGTGTCATTAAAATGAAAAGCTTATATACCTATTGAAAACTAGGCTAAAAAATAAATTCTATAATATTTTCACAGCCTACATTGAACAAATAAAAAGAAAAAAAATGCTAAAAATGTATCATATAAAAAGTTATTTTTGGTGGACATTTTATTATGTAGATTTTTTTTCTATATAAATATGAAAAGTTACGAAAGTTTCTAGGAAGGTTTTATACATTATATTTATATCATAATAGAGATATTCCTTATTTTG